>PVIY010042037.1:0-21219 GCA_004026745.1 Myrmecophaga tridactyla
GAAACATGGCTACTGGAACACAGCTCTACATTATCAGGCAGTTCCCTCCAGCCTCTCTGCTACATCTTGAGCAACAAGGTGATATCTACTTAATGCGTAAGAATAACCTCCAGGATAACCTCTCGACTCTGTTTGGAATCTCTCCACCATTGACACTTAGTCTCATTCCACTCTTCCCCCTTTGGTCGAGAAGGTTCTCAATGAGATAGTTTTAACACTGACTTCTAAAATGGCCAATAGCTATGTGGCCAAGTTGGGAATTATGCTAGATTTGTCATTATGTATTCCAGAAAATAAAAAAAATCAACCCACTTCTTCACTCTCATTTTTAGACTCACTACTTCTGAAAATATTTCTTTGTGAAGAATTATATAATAGTTGATATTTGGTCAAGCAAAACAAGTTTGGGTCCTCCCGAGCTAATCCCTAAAGAGATTTCTTTCATTTTCATATCTGTAGACTTTGGATAGTAGAGCCTGATAGGAAATGATCGTCAATAAAAATTTTTTCATTGACATTTCACAAAGCAGAATATTTTATCTTTATTTGCTTCCTAATCTTGAAGCACTTGCTCAGTAACCACAGTGTGCACTTCATTTAAACATGCAACTGCTGCCGTGTCATTATGTTTTTAAGTTTATTGGACTAGTTTGCTAGTGTGAAATTGTTAAATCTATCTTTTATATATTTGGCCATCTTGTAATCAGGCTCTAGTGCTCAAGAGTTTCTTTTAAATTTTTTTGGGCTGGGATGACATGACATCTCCACTATAAGCTAAAGTGGTTAATAGTGGGTGAATTGATGCATGCTGCAACTAACAATAAGGGCAATATGAGGCCAACCCAAGCAGCAAGGGTCAGCAAAATTTTTCTGTAAAGGGCCCGAACATAAATATTTTAGGCTTTGTGGGCCATATAGTCTTTGTATTAACTATTCAACTCTGCCTTTGTGGTGCCAACACAGCCCTGGACAATGGGCTGTGTTCCAATAAAACTTTATTTTCAAAATAGGGAACAGGCCAGGTTCAGCCTGTGGGTCATAATTTCTTGAGCCCCTAGTGTAGAGTAAGTGATAAAATCAAACAGTTTTAGCTATGAAAAATACCTAGACTACCCATTGGCCTTTGGAACCCTCTTTTTGAGCTGTCTCTTAGCATACTGCACCGGCTCTCCAGTTTTAGTTTTACAGCTTTAGGTTTAGAGATAGAGGGAGAGGTTATAGTGAGAGTGTTTATAGTGGTGTTTGATGGCAGAAGCTCTGAATGGTGCTCTGCTCTCTTGTTTTCAAAGTAAAGCCTCTGTTCTATCTTAGCTGGGCCACAGTAATGGGCTGAAATGGAGAAAGTTCTGAAATGGAAACCAGGCAGCTTACAGAGGGTCTTTGTCTCCCATGGGAGTTGGAATTTGGTGCTCAGGAAGAAAGAAGTGTCATGCTTCTAGGAATAAGATAGGGGCTTTATTCTCTAGCATCCAAGAGATGAGAGAAAAAGAGACCAAATCTCCTTGGTGCAAGTATGGTTGGGGTTTTGAAGGAATCAGTGTCAGGGCACAACACCTAGGAGCAGAATCCCAGATTTAGGCTGGTGACTTATATTTCATTGGTAAAGAAGATCTGGTGGCAGGTCTGTTGCAGCCGTTGATGGCTGTGAACAAGCCATTGCCATGTGGATACCTTATAATATTTCAGCGTTTGCTGGGGCAGCAATTTCACCTTCTGCATGTGATTTCAGAACAAAACAAGCAAGATCTAAAAGAAAGTCAAGAAACCAAAGGCACAAAGCCCAGGTATCCTTCACCTGAAAGATGGCCAGTAGATACATAAATGAAGGGAGTGGAAGTTGCAGCCAAGACTCAATTCAAGATTATGGTTAATGTCCTTTCTGCCTAGAGTAGTTCTATAATCTTGTTCTTTGCTCTATCATTTTTTTCTCAAGTCTGAACAAACAAGTCATCATTGAGTTCCTGATATACACTTCCAGTGGTTCTGTCAATGATAAGCTCCTGAGTGAGTGGCATCTGCTGTATGGGGGTTTATGCCCAAGGTGTTTTTAGAGGACTGACCCTGCACTGGTTTCAGGGCCATCAATTAGACAGAGGAGAGAGAAAGCCAAGAGCAGTGATGAGGCCGATAATTACACACTGCAGTACAGTTGACCTCCAAGAGCAGGTGGTGGGAGCAAGTGAAATTCCAGGCTCTGTCACTCAGAATTCATTTTCACTCTTGCGTTCAGGCCTGAGGGGATGCTCATTGATCTGGAAGAAACTGTCTATACTGTTATGTTAATACTAAGGATAATAAGGAAACAACATATTTAATATAAAAGTATAGTTTTCCTTATTAGTTGTTTAAAATGTGCTGTTATCTTTAAAACCCATATTTCTCTCTGAATCTCTCTGTCCATTTTTCTTTCTCTCTGTCTCCACAGTGGTGAGAAGATTGGGATCTATATTTTTCATATGAGTTAAATATTTAATGCCTACATGAAACTGGCCCTTTGTTAAGGCTTTTTCAGCCCTGCTATTTCCATTTCTTCACAATAGTCTCCTTTGAGAGGGGTACCACTATTTCTGTTTCATAGATCTGGAGATCTATGGGGGCCCAGAAAAATGAAATAAGATACAGAAGCTTTGGCAGTAGATCTGGTGAATATCCTCCCACCTTCCCAGTTTAGCTTGCAATTTTCAGTTTCACTCTGAGCTGTGTTCCTTTCTGCTCCCTTTGTCGCTGAGTTCTTCCTTCCCTTAAGCTTTGCTTTTCATCTTCAGTAGGGTGAGGAGATCTGTGAGTTGTTTTGGGTTAGTTCAGCCTGGAGCCACCTGAATGTGAGTTGGGGAGCAGACAGCAGCCACATGAAAGTCTCATCTTCCTTAGCCTTTGAGCTGAGTCAAATACTTCTCACAATAATAGACCTTGATGGCAGGTGATCCAAGAGGTAGATAGGGACCGATCAGGGCCCAGGTGAAACAGAGGTCTTGGTAAAAGCTGAGATTACTTTTCAATTTCACTGAGGTTATAACAGAAATAACATTATTGAATTTTATCCTAACATTCATGACACCGAGCATTTTCTTTCTTCTTTTTGTCACTCTCTTCTTTGAAGACTGAGTCACCTCTTCCTACGGCTTGAGATAAATTTCAGGTGATAAGAAAGGACAAAACATCAGAAAACCCGGAGGTGCCAATTATCTATCCCTTTTCAGGCTAACAACTTGCATTTCTACTCATTGGTTTATAGTAGTAACTACCCCTTTTTCTCAACATGCTTTGGGGGGCTCTCTTTGTGCCAGAGTAGCCAGATCAGACTTTTTAATGAGTGAGAGTCACAGAAAAAAAAAAAAGAGTAAATTGACTTTTTACAGGGAAACAGCCCATTCCTCAAAAACTATTAAAGATTCTATCATACAAAATATCCCCATTCTGTTGACCTTATTTACAGATTTCATGAAAAATACATCATCGTAACATTGATGTATGGACCCTGTAGCATCCAATTTCTTGGAGACATCTGTACCTGATAGGGATGCTGGTCATGCACTCATAAACGCAGGGGCAATACAAATGAGACCGTGCTCCATGGAATGTAATGCACACAGATGCATTTCTAAAATATGCTCATATCCTTTGGAAATCAGGCAATTTGGCTCTCTACCTTGGGTCTGAAGGAAATAATGTTCTGGGGTGGGGGTGGGGAAGAGGGGGACAGGTAATAAAAGCGACAATTGTGAAGCGTTACTGGCAGTTTTCTCATTTTTACTGTAAGCTGGGTCTACATTTGTCTTCATTGTCAAAGTGCTGGTGTTGTTTACAAGCAAGAGACAAGGAAGCAGGAAAGCTTATTCAGTTCTCCTGGCTGGTGAAATACCATTTCCTCATCACGAATCCAAAATCATGTCTCGAGGGAGAATTAGGTGGTACTCATGGCTTTAGATTTTGCTTGATTTGGAAAGTTACTTAGGTATTTTCCCCACTTGCCTTACAAGTTTAAAAGGCCTGGTCATAGTTATTAGCACGTGGTATCATAACAAACATGACTGTTCCTGCCACTTTAGGTTCCAGTTAGCTGAAAGTGGAGAATGGCTGTGGGGTCCAGGGTTTTTTTGACAGTTTGGAAAAATGTTTATCAGTTTTTCACTTCCGTTAGGGGAGTAAAAGTGGATGAAGTAATTCTGAAGGCAGTATGCAGTGATGCAGTTAGAAAAGCTTTATTCTATACCCAGCCCTCATCTAGCCCCCAATCAATCTTGATTGGCAGGAAAAAGTTCAAAACTGGTATTCACTCTGAGCCCCTCTCCCATGCACTAGATAAGGAACTAGAAGGGACTTGTAACCTTTCCTCGTGCTTTTAAGAAAAACCATCCCAGCCCTGTCAGTGGGAGGCCTTTAGTGGAGGATGCAGCTGGAAGGGAAGCACACACACATACATATCCCAAAACAAATCCAGAATGCAGTTGACTCAGGGTGTGGAAACAGGGATTGAAAACCCAGCTCAGAGCTTGCAAATCCTCAGCCGCCAAACCTCATCCTTGTTTATGAACAGTCAACAAAGCAACTGCAGGTGATCTTGGCTGATGCCGCTGAGGCCTCTCAGATGGCCGGGACCCTGCAAACTTATTCACTGCCTCATTAAAGCAATTTCAAAATCAATTCGGGATTTGACAAGCCGTCAGTGCATTGTTGCTTCTCCTTGATGGGAGTGACATGCTAACAGCAATTAGACTTTTGCACACACACGTTGGTGCCTGTTCAGCATATTCTTTATTAGGAGAGCCTAAAAAGCATTATTATAATACTCTAACCTGGGGTCATGGACACATGCTCTATGAACTCTGTCTCTGTCGGTAGTCCCTTTGGTGAAATTTTGCCTATTGTCCATAGAGATTAAAAGGAAATGCTTACCCCAGATGTGATATTGGGAAATCAAAGGTCAGAGCAAAGCTTGTGGTAACCTCCATGTTTTTTAATACAAGTGATGGGAGCAATCAGATTAACATGAACAGATCAAATCAAAATTGCCCCTTCTAACAGATGGAGCAGGATTCTTATGCAAACGAGGAAGAACAGGCTAAAATCATTTGGTGGCAACATTCTGGGGGCAGGGGCCAGGATGCTTTTATTCCAACTGGGGTGGGCTGGCACTCAGGTGGTGTGAATGGCAAAGGCTAGACTCCAAGATAAGCAGGGACATATCAGCCCTTCATCTCATGGAAAACCAGAGCCTTCTTTCATAAACCAGTCTATGCTCTTTGAAATGTCCCCCTTTGTAGCAGCTCTATTGGCCAATTGAGGTCTTCAGTAGGAACCGTTTCCCCCTCTGCTTCAGAAGCCCAGGATAATTGACTAAAAGAGATCAGTGTGACACAAGCCTTCATCCAAAGCCAGGGGCTCCATTTACTATTGGGGGATTGTCCCCAAAGAGAGTCTCCCATGTGTCTACATCAGCTTTCTCCTGGTCTTCTGGTTTCTGTTTTGCTGCTACCATTTAAGAATTTTTTTTTTTTTTTCTGTCCAGCATCCAGGGTGAGTAAAGTCAATATCTTACAAGAGTCCTTCAGGTAAGTGCTTTTATTATTCCCACTTTGAAAATGAGGAAACGGGGACACAGTGAGATTAAGTCAATTACCCAGGATCACAGGTTAGGAAGCAGGAAGCAAACAGGCTACCTGGCTTCAGATTTCTCAGACTTAACCATTTCCCTATGCCACCTATTGAACAAAAGTTCATCTCCACCCAACGGGGACTCCATCCAGACTTGCAAAATACTCAGTAACTGACTCACTCACCAACTGTATGAATGAATGATAGACTTTTTGATAGCTACTTTCAGGCCAAGTTATAGACTGTTTCAAATTCCCAGACTCATGGATTTGCCTACTGTGACCAGCTTACTTAATACTGCAACCCATCTTCAACCCTGCAGTTCATATCCCCTTCCCTGCTTTATGTATCTCCATAATGCTTATCACCACCACATATATTTTGTTTGTCTAACTCTCCCACTAGAATATAAATTCCAACAAGGGCAAGAATTTTTCAGTGTTTTGTTCCTTGCTGTATCCTCAGTTTTAGAACACTGTCTGAAGCAAACTGGGGACTTGATAATTGTTTAATAAATGGAAGTAGAAGCTATTACAGGCATAAGTAGCATAGGGGGCATGGCCTAGCTTTGGTTCAGAAATCCGTCTATTGACCTAAGTGCGTTAATGATGAAAATTATGGCATGGAAAAACTGGAAGGAAATTTAGACTTCATCTCATCCACTTTTTCACATCCGGAAGAAGTCACTTGCTTTCAGTAACTGCTGGTAGCAGAGCAGAGCTAAAACTCCTAGTCTGGGAGCCTTCCCAACCTGCATCTTGCCTAACTTGTGTAACCAAATTGAGGATTTCTTTTTCTGCTTGGATTTTTGTGAAAGGTCTTCTTAGAAAGCCTCAGTGGATTTGATTTTGTCCCCTACCCCCAGTTTGGGTTGCTTCCTGATTGGCTGACTGCAAGGCCTTTAAGAGTATCCCTGTCGTTTTGTTGAAGCAGGGGGCTGCTGATGCTTTTGAAAAAGCTGTTGCTTTTGAAGCAGGTCTGCTCATTGCTGATTTCCTCCAGGCATTTGTTTTGAAGCCAGTGTTTCAAAGGCAAACGGACATTTGAAATTCCTCAGCTATTCAGCCATTCAGAGAAGCTAGATCCTACAATGCTCAAGAAGCCATTTGTTACTTTCATTGGGTTCAGTGTATATAAGCAGGAAGCTACCATTTGGGAAGATGAGCTGACGCCCTACCTGGGGAGCTGTGTCTCTGCAGAGGGTTGACTTGGAGTTAATATTTTGATTTGCAGTCCCTCAGGAAGCTGATTTAGGAAAACAGAGTGGAAATTGCCACTCTGTGTGTGTGAGTGTTTGTGTGTTGATGGTGGGTAGGAGGAATTTTAGAGAAGAAATCTTAGTCATTTCTGGCAAGAACTATTAGAGCAACAGTTCTCAAAGTGTGGTTCAGGGACCCCTGTGGGTTCCACATACCCCTTCAGGTGGCTTGTGAGGTCAAAACTATTTTCATAATAATACTAAGACATTATTTGCTCTCTCCACTTTTGTTTGCTCATGAGCATATTGAGGAGTTTTCCAGAGGCCACATGATGTGCACTATCACAACAGAATGAATGCAGAAGGAGATATGGAAATCTGTCTTTTATTAAGCCAGACATTAGATATTTGTAAAAAAATGTAAAACTATGCCCCTCTTTTCCCTTATTTTTTTATTTTGGAAAATATGGCTATTTTTTGTAAAAATAATATTTTAATGTTAACATGTAATAGGTTTATTATTTTAAAATAAATTAATATTTTTAAATGTGTCTTTTAATTTATAATACTGTAAATATTGATACATATAACCCACTATAAACAAAAACTCTTTAGTGTCTTCAAAAATTTTAAAAGAGCAAAGAGGTCCTGAGACAAAGTTTGAGCTTTCAAAATTCAGTTTGAATGAGGTTATAGAACTGGAAGGATCCTTAAAAGAGGATCTGGCTTGGTCCCCTTTCTTGCTCAGACAGGCTAAGTATTGCCCCTTTTAGAGATGGGACAACTGGGATTCAGAGGGTTTGGACTTCCCTAAAGCTCTACAGCTCTTGAGGGCAGAGTTAGAGAGAAGTGTATGGTTGAGGCAGAACGGGGACCCATGTCTTTTTCCTTCGGGGGCAGATATGTGCCTCCTACCCTGCACTCCTAGGGACATGAATGGCCTTTGTTGATTAAACAAAAATAATCCACAAACCTATTTTCTTTCTTTTATCTTGTTCCTTGGCTGTCAAATTTATCTTTGATAATTTTGCTGGTGAAAGATCCTAAAGTGCTGGAAAGAACCATTTATTTTATTATCTAAACCAATAGCTTGCTGCTATAGGGTTTAGAACTGTTGGCTGTTATGGGTAGTGTGGGTACTGCCAGCTGTGATCATCTCAAGATAACCTGGGGTTGGCCAGAGACACCAGTTCTGAGGGCAGCTCCTTAGGCTGCTGGCTTCTCTCAGAGTAAGTGAAAGAGAAAGTGAGAAAGGGCACCTAAGAGGGGACCCACAATCTTCTTGTGGTCTAGTCTCAGTAGTGACATCCCATCACTTTTGCCATATTCTAATTGATAGAATGGAATCACTAGGTCCAGTCCATGCTCAAGGGGAGGGGATTGCCCAGGGCCCAAATACCAGGAGGCAGGAGCCATATTGCAGGCTGCCTAATGCAACTTCTAAACCTGAAATATTCTCTCACTGTTTGAGTGAATTCACATCATCACACAGTGCCTTTTAAATGTAATAAATTGGGTCCACTCTCTGGGCCACCCGAGGGTAGAGGTTAAGGGCATGGATGCTGCAGCCTATCTTCCTGGCTTTCTGTCTCTGTCACTGCTAACTGTGAATTGTGGGCAAATTATTGCTGTGTCTGTTTCCTAAGCATAAATTGGAGCTGATAATAGTTGCTCTCTTATGGAGTTGTTGTGAAGAGTTAACACCTACTGTAAAGTGCTTAGAGCAGTGGTTGGCACTATTACTGTGCAATCCAGTAATAGTGTAATCCAGAGGCATTACATGGATTATCTTATTTATTGCTAACAATAGTCCCATGAGATAGGTATTTTCACCCCATCTGATGATGACAAACTAAACGATGGAACCAGGATTCCTTTCCAGGTTTGCATGTCCTCACTTCTGGCCTTTTCCCATTCTGCTACATGAGGGAATATGTTGTGGAAAGGAAATGGCCATGTTAGAGTTCAGGGAGAATAAAATGCATATAGACTTAATATACTGTTGACATATTTATGAAATAAAAGGTGGACACTTTTTGACCATCCCTATGTACACCAGTGGGGGATTTTCTAGGCATACGTATATGTGAGGATTAAATTTGACTTTGAAAATAAATGAAATGGAAGCCAGGCAGACTTAAAAATAACCAGGCACTTAGGCTATAATTATTTACCATGTGATTTTCCCATCTTCTCCACGGTACTTACTGTGCAATTAAATAATCAATAGTTATCCTGTAAGTAGTGAATATACCCATGAAATTTGTGACCTGGAAAATCAACCATTATGAGAATAGAAGTGTTAAATGGTCTGGAAATGATCAGAGATATCGAATCCATACCAGTGGGCAGGTAAGCCTGCCTCTTCCCTTGGACACCTCCATCCAGGCACTAAAATCAGGGATACCAGAGACTGTGATTTGGCCCTACCTCCAGGCTTCTCTGCAAAGAACCATGAGTTGCCTAGGGCATTGTCTCCTTCTAGGCTGGGAGCTTCTCCTTAAATACCAAGAGAAGAAGGGACAGCTCTCTAGCTCCATCACGTAAAAATTCCATAATCCACTTTCAAACCGGTGCATGACTAAATGTGGCCAATTGTGTTCCCATGGTAGGCTGAGTAAGCCTTGATTCCTTGTGACTTCCTTGGAAGGGAGAACCTTCAGAGAAAACAAGTGTCTGTGGGTGGCCCTTGGGGAATTGGAGAACACCTGCCCCCTGTAAATCAGTGCAGGTAGTGGGGGTCGGGGGGGAGGGAGGAGCAGTCATTGCTGATCTCTAACTTCTCTCCAAAAAGAGATAGTTGATCCCACGATTACCCAGGGGTAATGAAGAAGGGCCAGATTGGTTCCCATCCTTTAAGAACTAACAGCTTATAGGGGATTCATATGAGCCAATAAAAGATGATGCAAGGCAATAGGACCCCAATAAAAGATGATGCAAGGCAATAGGACCCCATTAACAGAAACTGGGCTTGACAGAGGGGCTAGCACATGCAGGCAATACTTAGAGGGAAAGGTCAGGTTTGAGCCAGGCCTGGAAGGCTTTGGCTAGGCAAAAAGGAAGAAAAAATCCAAGTTTGGGGCTTAATGATTCCTACCTTTCTAGTGTCAGATCCAGGAAGTTAGCTTAGTATAGTGAAGGGGGATAGACTTAAGAATTGAGAGGACTTGGCTAAAAATATTGGATCTGCCCCCTCATGGGCTGTTTTGACCTAAAGAAAGTCATTTAATCTCTTTGAAGCTCTCTTTTTCCATCCCCAAGTTAGGAATAATAAAACTTACTTAGGGTGATGGTGAAGATTATATGAAAACATATGTACTTGTACATAGTAGGTGCTCAATAAATCCCATTAGATCCTCTCCAAGACCTGTCAGGCCTGCAGCCCAGTCAACTCAATCCTAACTCTATACCATTTCGTGCCAATCTTGGTCTCTTGAGATCCTCCATTAAAGCTTCCATCAAATGCTGCTTCCTCCATGAAGCCTTCCTCAGCCCCTCTAGCCATAAGGGATCTCTCCTGTCTTCATATTCTTCTACTCATCCTATCAGGCACTCAGCCACTGTCACTAGATAATTGTTACTGGAATTCTTGGGCATATACCCCATTTTTCTTACCAGGAAATAAGACCCTTGAAGGTATTGATCATATTATATTTCTCTCTCTTAATCCACAGTACCTAGCACAGTGCTGAACCACAACAAGTGTACAATAAAAGTTTGTTGCATGAACAATTGAAGGGGTAGAAAGAGAGCAGAACGCAATTCTGGAAGGGAAGTCACAGTGAGGCTAAAGGTATGGACACAGCATGCTGACAGGCAGAGAGTACATGGCATGAAGCCATGTTTGTGCTGGAGAAGTTCAAACCTTGAGTCAAGGCATTTGTCCCAATTACCTTTACCTCCTTGACCACCACCACCCCCTTCACTGTGTTTGAGGTTGACTTGATATAAATCTGAATCTTAGTTCACTTATATTTATTTAACACCCCACTGAAACTCTCTTTCCCGCAGAGCTAGTTACACGAGCTCTCTGGAACAGAAGTGATATATCTGGGTCACAGTTTTAATTGTGACAGACAACTCTAAGGGAAATGCTATAAAAGAGAGGTTGGGGAAGATGGAGGGAGGTGTCTGTCTCTAACAATAAAAAAGCAGAATAGGTGAACCCTAGTCTTTTGTATAGTGCTTATTAAGCCCCTAGCACAGTTCACATTGTAATGTAGAGAAGAACAGGGCTGCTGAACCTCCTTTTCCAAAGAGAGAGATTTCCTTTCCAAAGCCAGGAAGCACCATTTACAACTGACTATTGGTCACAGGAACGTAGATGGTTGAGGGAGAAATTCTATAATAGATCTGATTCTATAATAGGCTAATGGAGTGGGAAAAGGGGAGAGGTGGGGGGTGGTTATGCCACTTAAGTTAACCAGAAGAATTAATGCCAGGTGATTAGGCAAAGAGAACACCTTCAAGTTAATCATCATATTAACCAGACGAGAAGATGCTAGAATTATCAGAATGGGTTTTAGCAATCATATTCATGTCACAATAAACCTAAGTTCAGACACCCAGTTGGTATCAGAACTGAACCTAATAATAATAATAATACCTTCCATTCACTTTGTGCTTTTTATAATTTTAAAGCCTTCTGACATACTTTTAATTCTCAAATCCAGATATGTAGGGATTACTATCCCCATTTTAAAGAGAATGCAATTGAAGCTCAGAGTTAGAGCCAGCTAAATGGGAGATTGAAATTAGGGTGCAACTAAGTAGAGGTAGCTGCTCCTATGGGTCTCTGTTTACATGACAGGAAGAGAAACTTCAGGGTCACTGGCCACCTCGGGGAATATCAGGAGCATCATTTATTCATCCCTCAGCCCTGGAAATCCCCAGGCTCTGCAGCCTGGGGCACGCTTGTACATTCCCCAAGAAACTTCTCTGACGGCCAGACTCCCAGAATGGTAATGAAAAACCTCAGGCACATGTTTGCAGACAACCCGTAGACAGCCACAAAAGTTCCCCAAGGTGCCTGGTAAAACTTTGTCAAATCTTTTCTAACTTTGTGTGGGTGGCTGTGCTTCATCAAGAAGGAGCCAGAAGCAGCAATCCCAGAAGGTTTCTGCCCTCCCTCTGTGGTTGCCTTGCAATCCTCTTTCTTGAATGTAAACATTGACAAAACACTTATATATTATGCATGCCTTTTTATTTGCAAGTTTTGCCAGGATGTATGAGATATTTTCTCTAAATTTGTTTATAGGTCTTAGGTTCTAAAATTCAGCAGAATTATATGGGAGGGGGAATCTGCTGTGGGTTCTACTTGTTCTTAAAACACATGAGACTCTGGGTTCGGTGTCTTTTCCTAATAATCTCTCCAAATGCTACTGAAATGGAGGAGAATAGATTATGGTTTTAAAAAGTGGATGGATGAGAAGTTTGATAAGAATATATTTACTTGTCTTCACTTTTCACTTACTGTAAACTCCCAGCTTTCCAAAGAAGTTGCTGGACCTTGCTGGTTTCACCAACTTAAAAATTAAAATGCCACTCTTCTTTTGTCTGCACAGTGAGCTGCCGGTAGCTAGGGTCAGACCCTCCAGCACTGTGACTTGCAGAGACAAGCCAGATGGCTTCATAAACAAATTCCCTGGGTGGTTGGGGCAGAGGTGAGGACAGACAATGGCGATGGGGGAGTGTAAACAGTGAAGCTGGAACATCTCTTGAAGACAGGCATGGTTAATGGGGAAACAAAACATCTGACTTGGTGTTTAAGAAAGGCTAAGTAACCGGGCTACTGGTAAGAGACTGTTAGGCACAACAGAGCACCTCAAGAGACACATGTTTAGAGTTCCTGTAAGTCTCGGATAGATAAACCTCTTTTCTTCCCCCCAAAATGTGTATATTGAGAAAAACCACAAAGCTTTCACCTGATACTGGTTGGCCGATTTAAGGTCAGATTTTGCATAGTAGATTCAGAAACAGGAAATACACTGGCGTAAAAACAACCCAGAGTTCACATTAAAATTATACCATTTCCACAGTCTTCACACCAAGATATGCCATGTCATCTGCAGACATTCTTTATTGATGGTTTGTATGCAGAAATGACGGCAGCACCTTAGCACTGGCAATGCGTTTCTTATAAAATCCTACAGACAATCCTACAATTTCTTATAAAATCCTACAAGGAAGGGGAACTGAACTCTGCAATCTGGAGGCCATTCTCAATTAGGCAGGAAGAGGAGGAAGCTGCTGGTCTGACTGATGAGTTTGTATAGAGATTTCCTCAAACAAAATAAAATATTGGCCTCTTTGCTCATTAGGGGTGGTATCAAAATTGTCCACAAGAAAACATTATCGTGCTTCCATACACTTTCATAAACAGACCTTTGGGACAGCATCTTTACCATGTACCTTTAAAATTTGTATACCCTTAAAGCATCATTTATCTCTGACAATTCTGCCAGGTTTGCCTGTTAAATTTTAAACTATTAGATTTTCATAATCCTTTGGTAAATGAATATTCTCCCAACTGGCTATTACTCTTGAGAAAACTAGGAAGTGATCTGAAAAAGATGAGAATTTGTGATAATATAAAGGAGCCCTATTGTTCTTTTTGGGTTAAGCAGTTTACAGAGTTGAACTGAAATCCAGGGACTTGAATTTCTAATCAGTATTATCCAGTGTTAATACTTTCTGGGCCAGTTTTACTGTTGGTAAAACTTTCATTTAATCGATATTAGAGTGGATTTCCTAGAAGAATTAATATAAATATACTAGGCAAGTATTTCATAGAAGATTATTTCTTAAAATTTTAAATAATAATAATAATATATATTATCAGGTATGATCTGTTTTCAGATTAAAGAGTCAAAGGAACTTCCAACAATATTTCCATATTAAATAACATATGTAAATATTGGGGACAATGACATCATCACAGGAATGAAAAGATCAAGGTGGTGCTTATAAACAAGGTTCAAAAATCTCTGCTCCACATCAAATCATGCAGATTCCAAATCAAGTTAAAAGGCAGGCACCCATATTTCACATTAAATATATATATAAATACACATGTATACATATGTATAATTTTATATACTTTTGTAAGTTGGGTTTTATAATTATATGATTACTTATAACTTATCTGCAGTTAGCTGTAATTGCATGGTCATGATCATGTATAGTTAAAATTCTTTTGAAGTGAGAAAAATATAGTTTTCAGATTATTTTGGAATGTAATTACATTTTTATAAATATTAAATTTAACAATTAATGAAATTGTGTTTGTTATATTTTAGGATGTGGAATAAATGTTTGTTAATTTAGATTTTTCAGTTTTATTATGCATATTTTGAAATCAATACATTTTTCCTCCTGGTCTCTAACATTTTTATAGATTCTTGAGAAGCGTGGTGTTCACAGTGCCTCCTATTTAAAATGGCTATGTTTATAAATCCGTTGAAGTCATGAACTATTTAAAAAATTCGTAGGACATCAAACAAGTGGCAATGTTGTATTATTGCTGCTTTCTGATTCTGCCATAGCTAGATTATACAGGTTCACAAACCAAGAGATGGGGACTGAATTGGCCTCTCTTCCCAACACTTCCACCCACTTATGGAATTCCTACTTCTCGTCTTTCAAAATTTAAACTCTGCTGGATTAGAAGTTCTGGTTCTAGTGAAAGGGGGTCCCAGAAAGGGTTTTACTGAACCTGAAGCTATGACTGCCATCCAAACAGTTTAGGCTCCTTATGCTGGTGGATCATATTGGCAGGGGTCATTGTCCTTGAGTATCATGAAGAACTAGATTCTATACAACAGGGCAGGTAGAAGTATGTTTTGAATCAAAATGACTCATTGTGGTGTTTCTAGGAGCTTCCAAAGTCTAATGCTAACTGTAAAAGGGTTAGTGCAGTAACCACAGCCCAAGAACAGTAAAGCAATTGAGGATTCTGATTCTTAGGGCCTGAAGTACTGGGCTCCAGTGCAATGCTGGCTGAAGAGGAGGGAAATCTGAAACTGGTGCTAGTAGAAGGAGATTAAAAATATCAGCTATGATATTTGGGACCAACTGCATCATCATGCACTAGAATGTGTACCACCAAAGCTTCTGTGTTAAGGATTTTATAGAAATTTTAGTTGGCCACCACCTTGAAGGTTCTGTTATGGTTTGGACTTAATGGGAGGTTTGAGCAGAGATGAACAGAGTAAGGATGAACTGTATCAGACATCTTATGTGCCCTGCTTCATATCCTCTTGGCTCATCTTTATAATTCTATCATTACCATGGCAAACAATTGCATACAGGTAGAACCTGAGAGCACTTCTCTTTAGCTGTTTCTCATTTCTCTTGCCTTCTGCCCTGGGATTTCTGTTACTGTCATAGGACATGCTCAGCCATCCTTATGCCTCAAAAATCTGGAAGTGCAAACCTGCTATCATCCTATGGAGCCAGCTTTGACAAGGATGAGAGAAGCTTGTGGATAAATGCCCCTCCCTTCTGTCCTTCAGTTGGACAATTCTAGATGCTTTTTACACAGATCTTCAGAGGGTCTTCAGTGGGAACAATGTCCAGGTACTCACAGTGGTGATGAGCTTGTATTGACTTTCCCTCTGTTTCACTCTTCCAGTCCCCTACAGCTGATCCCTAGGATCATTTCCTAAAATAAGCCACCTGTACCCAAGTCCTTGCCTCAGGCTCTGCATTTGGAAAAACTTAGACTAAGGGAGGTACAAGCAGTTTTTTTTCCAACTTGAATCCATTAGAGTACTTATTTTTTACCTTCTGCAAATTGTGTGTGTGTGTGTATTCATGCACACATAACATAAATTTCTAAAATTAATTAACTTCTCTAGACTTTGCAGTCAAAGGTTGAGAGACTCAGTTACCAAAACTGGCTGATCATTCAGATTGTCTAGGGAACCCAGCCAAACTAGGAACTCAGAATTCCCAGAGTTGGGGTACAGAAGCCTGCATTTTCTAAAAAGTTCTGCAATTAATTTAGTATCTTTTGGGCTTTTTAAAGATCAGGATGCTCTAAATCTGATCCAGTGACAGACTATGGAGAATTCTTGAGCTTGCCAAGGTTCTTAAGCAGGAGATGGGAAGAATGGGATCCTAAACTTCTAGGCAATGAGAGCCAGAAGAAAGCCAGATGAGTATGAATTTCCAGACTATGTGTCTATGAGACTTCCAACAAAATCTTGCTTTATTTACATAGGATAGCCAATATTTTGCTGTAACTTATGTAAGTGTGTTGTGAAGTTACTAGCAGGTTTAAAGTTCGTATGACACTCCTTCAAAAGTCTCTTTCTCTTTCCTCTATAATTGATTAAACACTCCTCTTCATCTGGTAGTTGTACATTTGTTCCCAAAATCCATGACAGAGAGAAAGTGCAAGAAACCGTAACACCATATTTCCACTTGTTCAAGGTCTTGAGAATATTTTTATTGAGCAAATTCCATTAACATTTGAAAACTTTCTCTAAGGGTGTCAGTTTAAAAATCACAGGAGAAGGCCCCACTGATCCTGACTCAAATAGACTCTCGGAGCATTTTATAAACAGGGCCATTTATCCACCAGGCACTAAGACATAGTGCCCAGGGACCTTGGACTTTTCAAGGGTTTGTGAAAATGTTGCAGAATGCTGTCCCCTTACCAGTGCTTTCCTTTTGCATAGTGAAGGGTATGCTATCTAAACCCTTTGGGAGAATGTGGTCTAGTGGTGGGTTCTCTGGTTTAACCTAACATTTCCACATTCCTGAGCCTTCCAATACCCTCCCCAGTATTGGACATTCTGGCACGTCCAGAATGCAAAGACATTCTGGCATGTCTACTGCATTTACTTCCCATCACTGTATCCAAGCTTTAAAGAGCCATCCTAGCAGTATAATGGGACTGGTTCCAGGTATCCTCATCAGGATGTTAAAAACACATTCATGGCATTATGCTCCAACACCGGTAAAATTCTTCCCTATCTAGCTCTTATATTCTGCTTTTAAGATCCCTTCTCCCATGCTCCCCTAGTTCCTGGTAGTACAGACAGTCAGGTCTTGCAATCCTTTGGTTGTATATGCTATTTGTATGGGTTGTATTTCCTCACTTGGGTTTTGCTATAAGCTGCTTTTACTTTTTAGTCTAGTGCAATGAAGGGAAGCAAGGTGGTCCTGAGGAGGACAAGCATCATCTTACAAGGTACCTCCCTCAGGTAAGGCCTTATCATTGCTTTCAAGGAGGGGAGGCTGCTTTTTTTTCTAGCAAGGGAGAGGGAGCCTCTTTTTCTGTTTTTCAGAAAAGAATAAATGACTTTTTTTTCATATGTAGTCCCTTCCAAGGTTCCATACTCATCTTTAAATTTTCCTTTTATATAACTTTTCCTTGGCCTTGGAAATTTCTTCTTTCCGACAACTTGTCAACACAGGATGTACAAATTTCTTGATAATATAGGATGTGCAAATACTACTGAATTTAGCATTTCCTTACTCCCTACTGAGGCCTCAACTATTATCTGTTCGTTTATTCTTCAGTAATTCTTATGTATAGAATGCCTTGTGAACTTTAGATCCAAGAAATAATTTCTGAGGATAATTTATTGGTTGCAAATTAGAAATCCTTTTTCATTTCCTCAGATTTGTTTCTCTTTTAGGTGTGGAGTTTCTTTCCAAAATCAAGGAAGACCAAAATGCACATTACTTATGTAGAGCAGTGTTCTAGTTTGCTAGTTGCCAGAATACAATATACCAGAAATGGAACAGCTTTTAAAAGGGGAATTTAATAAGTTGCAAGTTAACAGTTTTTAGGCTGTGGAAATGTCCCAATTAAAGCAGTCTATAGAAATGTCCAATCTAAGGCATCCAGGGAAAGATACCTTGATTTAAGAAGGCTGATGAGGTTCAGGGTTTCTCTCTCAAGTGGAAATGCATATGGCAAAAATGGTCAGGGTTTCTTTCTTGGCTGGAAGGGCACATGGTGAGCTCAACGTCATCTGCTAGCTTCCTCTCCAGCTCCCTGGGAGGCACTTTCCTTCTTCATCTCCCAAAGTTGCTGGCTGGTGGACTCTCTGCTTCATGGTTCTGTGGTGTTCTGCTCTCTCAGAGTCTCATAGCTTTCTCTTTTGTCATTCTCTAGCTTTTTCCAAAGTGCTTCTTCTTTAAAGGATTCTGGTAAAACTAATCAAGACCCACCTGGAATGGGTGGAGACACATCTTTACCTAACCAGGTTTAATACCCATACTGATTGAGTCATATCTCCGTGGAGATAATCTAATTAAAGTTTCCAACATACAGTAATGAATAGGGATTAGAAGAAACGGCTGCCTTGACAAAATGGGATTAGGATTAAAACATGGTTTTTCTAGGGTACTTACATTCTTTCAAACAGGCACAAGCAGGTTCCAAATGTAGACAGATGTTGACTGAAAAAATATCATTTGGGAATTGTTTAAGAAAGGAAGCCTCCTGCTAGTATGAAGGCTGAGAGGATTCTGAGAGTTTGAAATTGTTAGGCTCATCTACTCAAATGTCCTCTTCCTGGGTCTCTAGGGTCCCACTCTTTCTGTATCAGAACTCTGGCACAGAAACCTGTTGAGGCTGTGCATTCATCTCCTTTGCAGCTCTTCTACCCTTATTATTAAATCCCAGAAATTATTTCCATCACAGCCTGTCATCTGGCTGCAGGAGATAAGTCATATCTCCTGGCTTAAACACTACCAAGGAGGCAGTTTTAGTTTCACAGAATGTTCCAGTTCATAGTTGTCTAACTTGAGCCTCTCTTTTTCTTTTTTCTAAATGTCTAAAGCCATTAACAAAAGTTGGATAACTCCATAATTCTTTATATATATTTTTTTATTGATAAATATTCACACACATACATTCATCCATGGTATACTCACAAAATCATCACATAGTTATGTATTCATTGCCAAGATCATTTTTTAGAACATTTGCATCACTTCAGGAAAGGAAACAAAAAGGAGGGAAAAAAAAAAACCTCATGTATACCATACCCCTTTCACCTCCCTTTCATTGACCACTAGCATTTCCATCTACCTAATTTGTTTTACCCTTTGTCCCCCCCATTATTTATTTATTCTTTATCTATTATTATAATTTATATATATATATATATAGGCAGGTACCAGGAATAGAACCTGGGTCTCTGGCATGGCCGGTGAGAACTCTGCCGCTGAGTCACTGTTGCATTGCCCTGTTTTTTTTTTTTTTTTTAATTCATCTGTCCATCTCCTGGGTATAAGGAGCAACCGATGGAAGGTTTTCACAATTCCACAGTCACATTGTAAAAGTTATATCTTTATACAATCATTTTCAAGAATCAAGGCTACTGGAACACAGCTCAACAGTTTCAGGTACTTCCCTCCAACCACTCCAATACATCATAAACTAAAAAGGAATATCTGTATAGTGCATAAGAATAACCTCCAGGATAACCTCTTGACATTTGAGCAGATGAACCTAAGAATTTTGAACTCTCAGAATCCTCTCAGCCTTCATACTAGCAGGAGGCTTCCTCTCTTAAATAAGTTCCCCAAGTGATATTTTTTCAGTCAACATCTGTCTACATTTGGAACCTGCTTGTGCCGGTTTGAAAGAATGTAAGTACCCTAGAAAAACCATGTTTTAATCCTAATCCCATTTTGTCAAGGCAGCCATTTTTTCTAATCCCTATTCATTACTGTATGTTGGAAACTTTAATTAGATTATCTCCATGGAGATGTGACTCGATCAGTATGGGTATTAAACCTGATTAGGTGAATGGGTGTCTTCACCCATTCCAGGTGGGTCTTGATTGATTTTACCAGAATCCTTTAAAATTTTGTTTGAAATCTCCGTCACTGAAATTTTATTTTGTCTCATTTTTCTCTTCCTCTTTTGGTCAAGAAGGCTTTCTCAATCCCTTGATGCTGGGTCCTGGCTTATCCCAGGAGTTCTGTCCCATATTGCTAAGGAGATTTATACCCCTGGGAGTCATGTCCCACATAGTGGGGAGGGCAGTGAATTCACCAGCTGAGTTGCCTTAGAGAGAAAGGCCACATCTGAGCAACAAAAGAGGTTCTCTGGGGGTTATTCTTACGCTTAATTTTTAGTATGCTTAGCCTATCCTTTGTAAGAATAAATTTAATAGGCACAAACCTCAAGATTGAGGGCTCAGCCTATTGATTTGATTGTCCCCACTGCTTGCAAGAATATCAGAAATTCTCCAAATGGGGAAGTTGACTATTTCCTCCTTTCTCCCCAGTCCCCTAAGGGGAACCTTGCAAGTTCTTCTTTGTTCACTGCCCAAATTACTCTGGGATATATTGGGGCATCACACTAACCTGGACAATCAACAAGATCTCACACCCTATTCAAGATTCCCTGTTCTTACGGTGTTCAACTTAATTGACCATACAAGTTAAATTAGGAAAAGCACTACCCCAAATATAAATTTTGCACCAAATAAACATCTCTCCCTTTGTTCTCATACAGAAGTTGAAGTTTTACAATATGGGTCATATCATCCTTTACCCCACATTCTGATATACCTTAGTCCTATCCAGATCAGCTTCATTCATATCTCTACTCGAAGTCTGATCACTTTTTCAACTTTTTAAACAGTTCCTGTATGGAATACTGCTGAATTTCATAGCTACAGAGCTCTAACTCTGAGTCTCAGGTGTCACATGAATACCCAAAGTTTCTGGGAATGACCAGGTTATAAACAAGCAGCTCAGTATCTCAGAATTTAGAAATAACAGTTACAACTCCTGAATATATGTCACTGTTGTAAGAGCCTATAATCTATGACCCTTTACAATAACCCAATCACCCATGTTCTTGACTTCAGTTCACTGAGTTTTTATTTTATCGTTAGTCCATATGAGTGAGGCATGATAATATTTGTCTTTTTGTTCCTGACATTTCATTCAACATACAGTCCATAAGGTTCATATACCATAATTCTTAAATGCTTTGCCTTCCTTCTGTACTTCAGGCAGGTTGACTATTGTGACTGTTTAGAAATTGTGATGCTATAGCATGCCAGAGTTATTATTCACTTTCAACAGCAATCGAGTCTTTACTGCTGTCTGACCCATGACTGATCTAATTCCAGAATCCAAATCTGAGGGTCTGCTTTCTAGGGCCACTTCATGTATCTATTGTCTTATCCTGGGTTTTCCCCAAAAGCAGAGCTTGAGAGATGAATTTATACACAGACAACTTATGATAGGAAGTGACCCCAAGGAACAGCAGTGGAGAATTGGGAAGAGTGTAACAGGCAAAGGGGGAAGGTTAATCCAGGAGTATATTTTTAAGTTAATAGTTGATCTTCCCTTTGGCAGACTGAGGTTTGATCGCAATTAGGCGCCCCCTAAGGAGCTATATAGCATATGTCTCAGGATTGTCTGCTTATGAGACAGAAGAG
>PVIY010042038.1:0-21221 GCA_004026745.1 Myrmecophaga tridactyla
TTTTTTTTTCTGTTTTCATTTTATTTTTCTGTTGTCTTTTTATTTCTTTTTCTGAATTGATGCAAATGTTCTAAGAAATGATCATGATGATGAATATGCAACTATGTGTTGATATTGTGAATTACTGATTATATATGTAGAACAGAATGAGCAAATACTAAGAATGTTTGTGTTTCTTTCCTGTAATTGTTTTTTTTTAATTAATAAAAAAGTTAAAAAAAAAAAAAAAAGAAGTACTGTTAGAGTCCTTTGAGGGTCCAAAGGACAAAAAAGAAAACTGTTGAACTTTCTTTAATTACTTTCTGGTAAGAGCTTGGACTCTGGAGCTAGCTGGCCTGAGTTCAAATCACACCATGTCCCTTCCTGGCTGAGTGAGTTTTGCCAAGTCATCCACGCTCTGTTTGTTCATCTATAAAACTGGAATCATAATAATACCTCCTGAAAGGGGTTTTGTGAAGGTCAAATGAGGTGATACGTACAAATGCTTGTCCTGTAGTGCTCATTCAATAAGTTTTAGTAATTACTATAAAGTGATAGCATCACTTACCTGTCACCCAAACATTGCTGGCTCAGAATTTATTAAGATAACAAACTACCTTTTTTACTTCTGACTACTGCCTTCTCTCCTCTTCACGGCCATATATATATTTTTTAAAACTTGTGGTACCATGTACATATAAAATGTAATATTTTCCATTTAAACCATTTTAGGTGTACAATTCAGTGGTATTAATTACATTCACGATATTGGGCCATCATCACCATCTATTACCAAGATTTTTTCATGCCCCAAACAGAAACTTTGCACCTATTAAGCAAAAACTTCCTATTCCCTTCTCCCCCTGTCCTGCCACAGGGGGAGGTAACCTTTAATCTACTTTCAGTTTCTATGAATGTGCTTATTTTAAATATATCTGCAAGCAGAATCATACAATATTTGTCCTTTTGTGTCTGGCTTAGTTCATTCAGCAGAATGATTTCAAGACTCATCTGTGTTGCAGCATGTACTGGAAGCTCATTCTTTTTACTCATATACTGTCCCATTGTGCATATATGCTACATTTCACCTTACATTCGTCTGTGGATGGACGTTTGGGTTGTTTCCACCTTTTGGCTGGGATGATGCTGCTATGAACATTGGTATAAAAGTATCTCTTCCAATTACGGTTTTCACATCATTTGGGTGTGATTCATTAGGAGTGAATTGGCCAGTCCTATGTAATTTTATGTTTAACTTTTTTGAGGAAGTGCCCCATTGTTTTCCACAGCAGCTGTACTGTTTTACATTCCCACGAGCAATGCGAGAGTGCCACTTTCTCCTCAGCCTCTGCAACACTTGATATTTTCTGTTTTCCAATTTTTTTTGTACGCTGTATGGTGAGGTCACATTTCATTATTTTTCCATGGGACTATCCCGTCATTGCAGCACTGTTTGTTGAATTTTTGTTTTGCTTGTTTGTTTGTTTTTTGATTGTTTGTTTTGCTCTGTGTTTTTTGAGAAGTGGATGAACCTGGAATTGAACCTGGGTCTCCTGCATGGCAGGCGAGAATTCTGCCACTGAGGCACCCTGGCACCCCCTGTTTTTAAATTTTAGAATAATAGCCATCCTAGTGGGTGTGAAGTGGTATCTCACTGTGGTTTTGATTTGCATTTCCCTAATGACTAATGATGCTGAACGTCTTTTCATGGGCTGTTGGCCATTTGTATGTCTTCTATGAGGAAATGTCTACTCCAGCCCTTTGCCCAAATTTCGTTTGTTTTTTCGTTCTTAGGTTTTTTTTTAGGGAAGTTATAGGTTTACCGAAAAATCATGCATAAAATACAGAGTTCCCACTGTTTTAGTTTCTGGAATGCTCAAGCAAATACCATGAAATGGGTCAGATTAAACAATGGGAATGCATTTGCTCACAGTTTTGAGATTAGGAAAACGGTTGAAATCAAGGCAATGCTTGCTCCCCAAAGACTGTGGCATCCAGGGTTTATCTTCAATAATATATACATAGACTGTTCCTATATCTTTCAATCCCTCCACCTTCTTTTGTTCTTGTTACAGATGATACCTTTGTACGTTGTATGTCCAAAACCATGCATTTGTCATACTTTTTATGCACTTGCATTTTAGCACCCTTCTGAAGCAAGAAGCGGACTTACGTAACAAAAATACAATACGGTAGTGCTTGAATTTTCAATTACCCACCTGGTTACTCTTATCAGAGGTCTTCATTTCTTTATGTTGCTTTGATTCCCTGTCTAGTGTTCTTTCCTTTCAGTTCAAAGAACTTCCTTTGGCATTGCTTATAGGACAAGCCCAGTGGTGAGAAATTTCAACTTTTGTTTATCTGGTAATGTCTTATCTGTCCCTGGTTTTAAAATGGAGACGTGTCATATATTCACACACCATGTACCCATCCAGAGTGTATAACCTCGGTGCGTACGGCCACCATATAGCTCTGAGTTCATCGTCACACTTGATTTGTGAGCATTGCCATTACTTAAAAAAAAAAGAACAAGATAAAAGTAAAAAAGAATACCCCAAACATCCCATACTCCCCATACCTCTATTGTTTATTTATTTTTTCTCTCACTCATCTGTCCATATACTGGATAAAGGAGTGCAGTCACAAGGTTTTCACAGTCACACGAACACAACTTAAAAACTATAGTTATTCAATAATCTTCTAGAATCAAGGCTATTGGATTATAGTTCAATAGTTTCAGGTATTTCCCTCCAGCTGCTCCAATATGCCAAAAACTGGAAAGGGATATCTAGATACTGTATAAGAATAACCTGCAGAATGGCCTCTTGATTCTATTTGACATCTCTCAGCCACTGAAACTTTATTTTGTTTCATTTCTCTTCCCCTTTTGGCCCATAAAGCTTTCTCATTCCCACGTGCCAGGACCAAGTTCATCCCTGGGAGTCATGTCCCACGTAGGGGGAGGGCAGTGAGTTCACCTGCAGAGTTGGCTTAGGGAGAGAGGCCACATCTGAGCAACTAAAGAGGTTCTCTGGGGCTGACTCTTAGGCTTAATCATGAGTAGGCCTAGTTTCTCCTCCTAAGGAGTAAGTTTCATGAGGGCGAACCCCAGGATCGAGGGTCTGGCCCATCCAATTGGCAGTTCCAATGCTTATGAGAACATCAGGTCTGCCCCAGGTGGGGAAGTTTAACATTCCCACCTCTTTCCCAGTTCCTCAAGGAGCCTTTGCAAATACTGTTTCATCTTCTGCCCAGATTACTCTGGGATGTATTGGGGCATCACACCAATCTGTACACACCAACAAGACCTCACTTCCTAGTCAAGGTTCCATGTAATTATGGCATTTGAATAAGCTGACCAAATGAGTTAAATTAGATAGTGTGCTACCAAAAATATAAATTTTGCACACACAAAAAAAACTCTTCCTTTGGTCTCACATAGAAGTTGAAGTTTTAAGATACTGTAAATGTCATCCTTTACTCTTTAGTCTGATTGACCTTAGTCCTACCCAGATCAGCTTCATTCGTATCTTTAATTGAAGTCTGATCACTTTTTCAGTATTTTTAACAGTTTCTCTGTGGGGTAATGCTGACTTTTGTAGCTGTAGAACTCCAACTCTGAGTTTAGATGCCATACAAATACCCCAAATTACAGGGAACAACCAAGTTATACACAGAGAGCTCAGCATCTCAGAATTTAGAAATAACAGTCACAACTCTTGAATAGAGGCTGTAAGAGATAACAATCTAGGAACCTTTACAATGGGCCCTCACCTGCTAATTATGCTCTTGAAATCAATTCTTAGCATCTGTACATCAGTGTTAGTCCATGTTAGTGAAGTTTTAAAATATGTGGCTTTTCATTTCTGGCTTATTTCACTCAATATACTATCCTCAAGTTTCATTCACCTTGTTGTATGACACAACTTCATTCCTTCTTGCAGCTACTCAATAGTCTGTTATATATATGCACCACAGTTCCCCCTTCCATTCTTCAGTTGATATATCCTTAGACCACCTCCATCCACTGTAAATCACTAACACTGCCACCATAAACACGAGTGTGTTATTTGGGACAGGACTCCTGGAATGAGCCAGGACCTGGCATCAAGGGATTGAAAAAGCTTTCTTGGCCAAAAGGGGAAGAGAAAAATGAGAGAAAATAGAGTTTCAGTGTCTGAGAGATTTCAAACAAAAACCGAGAGGTTATCCTGGAGGTTAGTCTTACGTATTATATAGAGATCCCTTTTTTAGTTTATGGTGTATTGGAGTGGCTGGAGGGAAGTACCTGAAACTGTTGATCTGTGTTCCAGTAGCCTTGCTTCTTGAAGATTATTGTATAATGATAGAGCTTTTACAGTGTGACTGTGTGATTGTGAAAACCTTGTGTCTTATGTTTCTTTTATTCAGGGTATGGACAGATGAGTAAAAAAATAAGAATAAAAATAAATAATGGGGGATAAAGGGTAAAAAATTGAGTAGATTGAAATATTAGTGATTAGTGAGGGAGGGGTAAGGGGTATGGGATGTATGAGTTTTTTCTTTTTTCTTTTTCTGGAGTGATGCAAATGTTCTAAAAAAATGACCATGGTGATGAATACCCAGCTAAGTGATAATATTGTGAGCCATATATATACTTCACTGTATGTGTGTGAAGATTTCTCAATAAAAATACAAAAAAACCCCAACTTCATGCAAATGTCAATTCGTGTCCTGGTCTCAGTTTCTCCAGGTATATACCTGACTACGGGGTTGCAGGATCCTATGGCAGCCCCACCCCTAGCCTCCTGTGGAACCACCACCCTACCCTCCAAGGGGCTGCACCTCTCAGCTTCCCTACAACAGTGGCTAGGCACAGCTCTCTCTCCACTTCCACTTTTTCTCTAGCACTTGTATTTCTCTGTTCATTTTTTTTGTTTTTTTAGAGGGAGTAGGTAAGGGAGGCAAAAGGCCATAGACAATGTGGGGCCATTTGCTTTTCAAAAATATATATTTATTGAGATATCTTCACCATACAGTCCATCCAAAGTAAACAATTAGTGGCTCATGATTTCATCACATAGTTGTGTATTCATCACCATGATCATTTTTCGAACATGTGTGTCGCTCCAGATAAAGAAAAGAAAAATGCGGAGTCTGTTCCGCTAGGCTAGCGAGGTCCTTCTCTCCACGTCGTCTGGAGGCAGAAGTAAAGGGGGAGCCGGCTCGGGAGATTTGGGTCTAAGGAGCGCGCGCTGGGATTACCCACAGCGGGTCTAAAGAACTGGAAGCTAAGTCAATCGAGGCATAAGGCAAGGAAGCTTTATTGTATATAGGCACTTATGCTATGGCTACCAGCAGCTAAAGACCCTGAGGCTCGGTGAGTCCCGGAATATATGCATTTGCAGAGAGGTGGAGCCAGGGCGGGGACTCCGGGGGAGGGCAACCAATCATACAATGAGGAAAGATAAGGTGATTGTGACGTTGGTAGCTACCAGGGGGAAGTAGTTTCTGAGTGTGCCTCTAACTGCGGATGTTGTGTTAACAGGAAGGACTAGTGATTTTGTAGTTGGCTACGGAAATGGGCGGTCTACAACAAAGCACTAGAGAAAGACAGTGCAGAGCTCTGAAAAGGGCTGTGAGATATTAGGACCAAAGACCCCTCATATAGCGGATGCGCCAGGGTATAGTGCCACAGAAAAACAGGAAAAAAACCCAATACATCCCATACCCCTTACCCTCCCTCTTTGATCATTAGTATTGCAATCTACTCCCAATTTTTAAAATCTTTATCCCCATTGTTTCTCTTTATTCATTTTTAAACAGTTTTATTCACACACCATACAATCCCACTTCAGTAAAAAATCAGTGGTTCCCAGTAACCGTAGCCATGCCTTCACACCACAATCTATATGAGGATATTTCCATTTCTTCCCTGAAGAACCCCATACCTCTTCCTGTATCCCCTGCTTATTAGCATTTAGTTTTGGCGTGTTACCTCTGTTACATTCCGTGGAAGCAGTTAACAAACTGCAGCCCCTAGTTTACATTGATTGTATTTCCCCCACCCCCATACCATCCCATTTTCAACACCTTGCGATGTTGACATTCATTTGTTCTCCCTTATGCATAAACATTCTTATATTTGTACATTGACTCACCATCTCTGTCCACTCTGGGCATCGCTGAGTTATTGTGTCCCAGCCTTGAATGTCTGTCTTTCCTTCTGGTGTCACACGTGCTCCCAGCCCTCTCCCTCACCGAGATCACACTCAGCTTTGTTCAGTGTACCTGCAGTACCGGGTACTGTTGTACTCTCTGTTTTTTAATCTTTGCAATCAGTTCTGTTGAACATTCTGTACTCCAGTCTCTACCCTCTTTCTATCTCCTGATAACCTGTGTTCGCAGCTTTAACTCTTAAAGTTCACTTATTAATATCAGCATATATTCGTGAGACCATACCATATTTGTCCTTTAGTTTCTGGCAAAAACGTTATGCTCATCTCACTCAGCATAATGTCTGCAAGGTCCATCCGCGTTGTTACAGGCTTCCTGACTTTATTCTGTCTTACAGCTGCATAGTATTTCATCATCTGCTTATGCCACAGTTTGTTTAGTCACACATCAGTTGATGGACATTTGGGCTGTTTCCCTCTCTTGGCAGCTGTGAATAAAGCTGCTATAAACAGTGATGAGCAAATATCCGTTTGTGTCTTTGCTGTCAGTCCTTCTGAATATATACCTCGTAATGGGGTTGCTGGATCATATGGCAATTCTATGTTTAGCTTCCTGAGAAACTGCCAAACTGCCTTCCAGAGCAGTTGCACCATCTGCATTCCTACCGACAGCGAATGAGTGTACCTCTTTCTCCACATCCCCTTTCGTTTTCTGGGTTTTTTTTTTTGTTTTTTTTTTTTGATAATGGCCATTCTAGTAGGTGTGAGATGATATCTCATTGTGTGTGTTCTTTCTGTCTTCTAAGTTAGTTTTCATTTATTGATTATTTAGAAACGTCTCCTTCCACTTCACAACTCATGATTTGTAATGTCTTGCCGATGTTTAGGATTCTTATCTCACTTGGGAAAAGCTGTACCACATTTCTTCATATGTGAACTGTGAGATTTCAGGGCATGAGCAAGTTTATTTCTAATGGGAGAGAAGCTTCCAGTTGACTGAACTGAAATCTCTGCCAACAGTTTTCACAGCAGTTTCATAGAAGTGAAGTGATATGAAATGGATCAGAACAGATCAGAATGTTCCACAGATTAGCTTTTGGTTCTGTATTTCAAGCCCTGCTTCTTGGGGGGGCCACGGTGACTCAGCAGGCAGAGTTCTCGCCTGCCATGCTGGAGATTCCTGGTGCCTGCCCATGTAATAATAATAAGAAGAAAAAGTCAAGCCCCTGCTTCTCTTCCAGTACTCATGTACTTCTGGTGCCAGCTATGACAGGACATGTTGATAGAGCAATACGACCTCGGACTCTGCATCTTCGTGTCACAGTGTCAGGTAAGCCAGCGCAGTGGACGGCTGGACAATGCCTGGAAGTCACACCTATGTCAGGACAGCGAGCAGTGATGTCACCATATGCAGAGCGCCTGCAAACCACATAAATACATCCCGTGCAACCTTCACTCCAGGTATTGTCCAACTCAACTTGCCTTTAGCCATATCCCAAAAGTGCCTGTGGGCTCTAAGTAAGACCCTATCTGAGTTTTACTTATTTTGTTTATTTTTTTAAAACTTTTAAAATTGTATACTATAACATATATACAAGGCAAAGAAAGAAAAAAGCAATCGTTCTCAAAGCACTGTTCAACAAGTAGTTACAGGACAGCTCCCAGAGTTTGTCATGGGCTACCAAACCATCATCCCAGATTTTTCCTTCTAGCTGCTCCAGAACATTGGAGGCTAGAGGAATATGTATATTTTTATCATCATTTTTTTTCCTTTTTGTGAAAAAATACCATATATACAAAAAAAGCAATAAATTTCAAAGCACAGCACAATTAGCTGTAGAACAGATTTCAGAGTTTGGTATGGGTTACAATTCCCCAATTTTATGTTTTTACTCCTAGCTGCTTTAAGATACTGGAATCTAAAAGAAATATCAATATAATTATTCAGCAATCATACTTACTTGTTAACCTTCTCTGTATAACTCCATTATCACCTTTGATCTTTCTATCCCTCTCTTTGGGCATATTTGGGCTATGCCCATTCTAACTTTTTCATGTTGGAAGGGCTGTCAATAATAAGGGGTAGGGAGATGGAACTAGTTGATGTTCTGGAAGGCAGGGCCCTCTAGGTTTCAGGACCTTTTACCTGGTCCATGGACCCATCTGGAGGTTGTAGGTTTCTGCCCTAGTGCATGGAAACTTTGTAGAATCTCATATATTACCCTAGGTGTTCTTTAGGATTGGCAGGAATGGTTTTGGTTGGGATTTGGTAAGTTATGATAGGTAGCAGTGTCTAACTGAAGTTTGCATAAGAGCAACCTCCAGAGTAGCCTCTCAACTCTATTTGAACTCTCTCTGCCACTGATGCCTTATTTGTTACACTTATTTTTCCCCTTTTGGCCAGGATGGAATTGTTGATCCCATGGTGCCAGGGCCAGGTTCATTCCTGGGAGTCCTTTCCCACGTTGCCAGGAAGACTTTCCCCCTGGATGTCATGTCCCATGTAGAGGGGAGGGCAATGATTTCACTTGCAGAATTGGGCTTAAAGAGCGTGAGGCCACATTTGAGCAACAGAAGAGGTCCTCCAGAGATGATTCTTAGGCACACCTATAGGTAGGCTAAGTTTTTCCAGTACATACATAAGCTTCACAAGAGCAAGCCTCAAGATCAAGGGCTTGGCCTATTTATTTGGGTGTTCCTAATGTTTGACACAGTATCAAGGGTCTCCCTGGTGGTAAAGTTTAATAGTTCCATATTTTTTCTCCTATCCCTCAAGGAACTTTGCCAATACTTTTGATTATCTGCTTAATATATTCTGGGATATCTCCAGGCATTACGTTAAGCTATACAGGACTAAAGGCCCTCATTTTTATTCTGGGCTCCCTGTGTTTCGATTGTTTAAATGATCTATCCAGACAGGCTGAGTTAGATTATGAGCTACAGAAAATTTAGGTTCTGGACAAAATAAACCCTTCTTTGTTTGGTCTCAAAGGGTAGGTGAGTTTCTAAGATATAGACAATGTCTTCCTTACCTGTGTGTTCTGAATTACCTTAATCTTGACCTGATCACCTTTGCTCTTATCTCAGAATACCTGGTGATACGTATATAAAACAGCCTCTGAAAATTCAGAAATAATAATTACCACCCCGGACAAAATGTGACTGATAAGAGCATGCAGCCTAGACCCCTGTTTTCATATAACCATTTTTTTGAATGAGACCATACAGTAATTACTCTTTTGTTTCTGGCTTATTTTACCTCACCCAAAGTCCCACAGGTTCATTCACAATGTTGCATGCCTCACAACTTTGTTCCTTTTTGTAGCAGCACAATATTCAATCATATGTATACACCATCATTCCCCAAGCTACTTCTCAGTCAGTGCATCCTTCAGCCACCTGCATTCAGTAGGCATCATGTATGATATCCAAAGTCCACAGTCCATCAACACTCTGGATTTTAGATAATTTCACTGTTCCCAAGACAAAGATAACCAACAGACACACCCTCACAAATAGGAAATCAAAACTTCCCCCTAATTCTTGCCCCCCCCCCATTATTTACTCCAGGTGTTGCTGTGGTAGTGCTGATGTTTTCCTGTTAAACGTAGCCCATGGCATGCAATACCAATTTCCCCCATACCCAGGACTTAAAGACTTTTTGTACAAGAATCATCCCTTTGAAGTAGTTCATGCAAGAACTTATTTATAGTTGTAGTGTTAATCAGTGGGACCCATAGGTCTATACAACCCCTTCAATCATGTTTACCTTCAATATGGTAATATTACCTATAGACTCATTAGTGAACCACCTTCACTCCTATCTATTCCCTTACCTTTGAGTCCAACCTCATTAGCTAACTGTTCACCCATCTCTAGCGTCTATGTATCTCTAAGTCCCCTATATTCTGTATTATGAGCCTCTGATTTTACCTTTACCATAGTCATAAAAGTAGACTCATACAGTACCTGTCCTTTTGTGTCTGACTAACTTCACTCAGCATTATGTCCTCAAGGCTCATCCATCTTGTCATGTGTTTCAGGAATTCATTTTGTCTTACTGATGCATAATATTCCATCGTATGTATAACCACATTTTGTTAATCCACTGGTCTGTTGATGGGCACTTGGATTGTTTCCATCTTTTGGTGATTGTGAATAATGCTGCTATGAACATCAGTGTGCAAATGTCTTTTTGTGTCACTGCTTTCAGTTCTTCTGGGTATATACCGAGTAGTGCTATTGCTGGGTCATAGGGCAACTCGATATTAATTTCCTAAGGAACCTCCCAACTAGTCTTCCATAGTGGCTGCACCATTCTACATTCCCACCAGCAGTGCAGAAGCATCCCAGTTTCTCCACATCCTCTCCAACATTTATAGTTTCCTGCTTGTTTAATAGCAGCCATTCTTATAGGTGTGAGGTGGTATCTCATTGTAGTCTTGACCTGCATTTCCCTTTTATAATGAAAATGAGCATCCCTTCGCGTGCTTTTGAGCCATCTGTATTTGTCTTCAGAAAAATGCCTATTCATATGATTAGCCCATTTTATAATTGGGTTGTTTGTTCTTTTGTTTTTGAGTTGTATGATTTCTTTATGTATACAGGATATCAAGCCTTTGTCCAATGTGTGATTTCCAAATGTTTTCTCTCATTGAGTTGGCTGCCTCTTCACCTTTTTGACAAAGTCTTTAAAGGTGCAGAAGCATTTGATTTTGAGGAGTTCCCATTTATCTATTTTTCCTTTTGTTGCTTGTGCTTTGGGTGTAAAATTTAAGAAGCTACCTCCTATTACTAGGTCTTGAAGATGTTTTCCTACATTTTCTTCTAGAAGCTTTATGGTGCTAGTTCTTATATTTAGGTGTTTGATCCACTTTGAGTTAATTTTTGCATAGGGTGTGAGGTAGGGTCCTCTTTCATTCTTTTGGCCGTTGATATCCAGTTTTCACATGCCTATTTATTGAAAAGACTATTTTGTCCCAGTTCAGTGGATTTGGGGGCCTTGTCAAAAATCAGTTGACCATAATAAAGTATCAGTGGCTGAGAGAGTTCAACTAGAATCAAGAGAGTACTCTGGAATCACTCTTTCACAAGCTTCAGTTAGATCTTGCTACCTATCATAACTTGCCAAACCCCAACCAAACCATTCCAGCTTATCCTAAAGAACACCTAGGGCAATATATAAGATTCTACAAAAGTTCCATGCACTAGGGTAACTTTCCAGAAACTGGAAACCTCCAGATGGGTCACTGGACCAGGTAAGTTCTGAAATCTAGAGGGCACAGCCTCTCCAGAACATCAGCTAGTCCCATCTCCCTACCCCATATTATTGACAGCCCCTTCCAACATGAAAAAGTTAGAATAGCCATAGCTTAGATACCCCTAAAGAGTGGGAGAAAGATCAAAGGTGATGGTGGAGTTATATAGAGAAGGTAGCGTGTAACACACAAATATGGTTGCTGAATCATTAAATTGATATTTCTTTTAGTCTCCAGTATCTTAGAGCAGCCAGAAGTAAAAACATAATATTGCGGAATTGTAATCCATGCCAAACTCTGAAATCTGTGCTTTGAAATTTATTGCTTTTTCATATATATGGTGTTTTTCAAAAAAAGGAAAAAAAGTCAATTGTGATAATAAAAAAATATTCATTCCTCCTAGCCTCCTATATTCTTGAACAGCTAGAAGGAAAGATCTGAGAGGATGGTATGGTAGCCCATGACAGACTCTGGAATCTGTCCTGTAACTACTTGTTGAAGAGTGTTTTGAAAACTATTGCCTTTTTCTTTCTTTGCTTTGCATATATGTTATATTATACAATAAAAAAGTTAAAAAACAACAACAACAGTACTATTAAGAATCCAGTTCTACATTTGCAGAAATTAAGCAGCTGCCAAAAGTCCTAAAACAAGTAAGGGCTGAGACATTGCTTGGAACCCTGTAAAGATGTTTCAATTTTTCATCCTTTCTGGTTCTCAACCATGGGTGATTCTGGGCCCCTCCAACTTATAAGGCAATGCCTGGGATATTTATGTTTCATCAGCAGGTGAGGGAGTGGTCTAAATGTCATCCAGTGTGTAGAGAGCAAGGATGGTGCTAAACGTCTTGCAATTGTGGCAACGATATATTTAGTTCAAGCAAAATCTTTCTGAGGTGCTTATTCGATTTTTTGCTTGTATGTTATTAACTGAATTATTAATAGCTGGTTATTTTATTGTAGTTACATATATGTATATGTTTATGCAACAGAAACTTTGACATCTTAGCTATTTCTAGGTGTTCTAGTTTGCTAGCTGCTGGAATGCAATACACCAGAAACGGAATGGCTTTTAAAAGGGGGAATTTAATGAGTTGCTAGTTTACAGTTCCAAGGCCAAGAAAATGTCCCAATTACAACAAGTCTATAAAATGTCCAGTCAAATGCATCCGGGGAAAGATACCTTGGTTCAAGAAGGCCGATGAAGTTCAGGGTTTCTCTCTCGTCTGGAAAGGCACATGGTGAACACAGTCACAGTTTCTCTCTTGGCTGGAAGGGCACATGGCAAGCAAGACATCATCTGCTACTTTCTCTCCTGGCTTCCTGTTTCATGAAGCTCCCCAGGAGGCATTTTCCTTCTTCATTTCCAAGGGTCACTGGCTCGTGGACTCTCTGCTTCATGGTGCTGCAGCATTCTCTGCTCTCTCTGAGTCTCTCATTCTCCAAAATGTTTCCTCTTTTATAGGACTTCAGAAACTAATCAAGACCCACTCAAATGGGTGGAGACATGTCATCCCCTAATCCAGTTTAACAACCATTCTTAACTAAATCACATCATCCAGGGAGATGATCTCATTACCGTTTCAAACACACAGCATTGAATAGAGATTATTCTACCTTTAAGAAATGGGATTTATATCAAAACATGGCTTTTCTTAGGGGGCATACTTCCTTTCAAACCAGCACACTAGGTGTGAAATTCACTGACATAATTTACTTTTAGCAAGTTGAACTACCATCTTCACCTTCCATTGCTAAAATTATTAATCATCATTACAAGTACCTCCTATCTATTAAGCAATAAATCCATTATCCCGGAGAAAAATCAGTTGACCATAGATTTGGTGGTCTATTTCTGCACTCTCAATTTGATTCTATTGATCAATACTTCTGTCTTTGTGCCAGTACCATGCTATTTTGACCACTGTGGCTTTATAATAAATTTTAAAATCAGGAAGTGTTAATCCTCCCACTTCGTTCTTTTTTAGGATGCTTTTAGCTATTCAGGGTCTCTTTCCCTTCCAGATGAATTTGGTAATTAGCTTTCACAAGTTTTCAAAGTAGGTTGTTGGAATTTTTATTGGTACTACTTTGAATCTGTAGATCAATTCAGGTAGAATTGGCATCTTAACTATATTTAACCTACCTATTCATGAGCATGGAATGTCTTTCCAGCTATTTAGATCTTCTTTGGTTTCTTTTGGCAATGTTATGTAGTTTTCTGTGTACAAGTCTTTTACATCCCTAGTTAAATTCATTCTTAGGTATTTGATTCTTTTAGTTGCTATTTTGAATGGAATTTTTTCCTTAAGTGATACCTCAGGTATTGCTTATGTATAGAAATGTTACTGATTTTTGCACATTAGTTTTATATCGTGCCACCTTGCTGAATTTGTTTATTAACTCAAGTAACTTTGCTGTAGATTTCTCAGGATTTTCCAAGTGTAGTATCATGTCATCTGCAAATAATGAAAGATTTACTTCTTCCTTTCCAATTTTGGTGCCTTTTATTTCTTTGTCCTGCCTGATTACTCTAGTTAGAACTTCTAGCACAATGTTGAATAATAGTGGTGACAGTGGGTATCCTTGTCTCATTCTGGATCTTAGGGGGAAAACTTTCTATCTCTCCATTGAGTACCATGCTGGCTATGGGTTTTTCATATATTCCCTTTATCATATTGAGGAAGTTACTTTTGGTTCCTATCTTTTGAAGTGTTTTGATTAGAAAAGGATGCTGAATTTTGTCAAATGCCTTTTCAGCATCAATTGGGATGATCATGTGATTTTTTCCCTTTTGATTTGTAAGTGTGCTGTATTACAATTGATTTTCTTGTGTTGAACTGTCCTTGCATTCCTGGTATAAACCCCACTTGGTTGGCTGTTTAATTCTTTTAATGTGCTGTTGGGTATGATTTGCTAGTATTCTCATTGTGGTTTTTTTCTTTCTTTCTTTTCTTTTTTTTTTGGCATGGGCAGACACTGGGAAATGAACCTGGCTGGGTCTCTGGCATGGCAGGCAAGAACTCTGCCACTGAGCCACCATTGCTGGCCCTCATTGTGGTTTTGATTTGTGTTTCCCTAATTGCCAGTGAGTTTGGGCATCTTTTCACATGTTTATGAGCCATTTGGATTTCCTCTTCTGAAAAGTTTCTACCCATGTCTTTTGCCTATTTTAAAATTTGGCTGTCTTTTTTGTTGTTGAGTTGTAGAGTCTCTTTATATATTCTGGATATTAAACCCTTATCTGATATGTTATTTCCAAATATTTTCTCCTGTTGCATAGGCTGCCTTTTTATTTTCCTGACAAAGTCCTTTAATACATGAAAGTGTTCAATTTTGAGGAGACCCAATTTATCTATTTCTTTTTTCATTGCTCGTGTTTTGGTGTGACGTCTAGGAAACCACCTATTACAAGATCTGTAAGATATTTTCCTACATTTTCTTCTAAAATGCTATGGTCTTAGCTCTACATTTAGGTCTTTGATCCATTTTAAGTTAATTTTTGAATAAGGTGTGAGATATGGGTCCTCTTTCATTCTTTTGGATATGGGTATCCAGTTCTCTAAACACTATTTATTGAAGAGGGTGTTCTGTCCCAGTTGAGTTGGCTTGACTGCTTATCAAAGATCAGTTGTTTGTAGGTGAGAGGGCCTATTTCTGAACACTCAATTTGATTCCATTGGTCAGTATGTCTATCTTTATGCCAGTACCATGCTGTTTTGACCACTGTAGCTTTGTAATACACTTTACAGTTAGGTAGTGTGAGACCTCCCACTTAATTCCTCTATTTCAAGATATTTTTAGCTAGTCAGTGTCCCTCCTTTTTGATAAGAAGTCTTGATATAAAATTCTTTGTTGCCAGTTGTTTTCTTTCAGCACTTTAAATATTTTGTACACTGTCTTCTTACTTTCATGGTTTCTGATCACAAATCTGTATTACTCTTATTGGGATTCCCTTGCAGATAATACATTGCTTTTCTCTTACACCTTTCAACACTTTCTCCTTGCCTTTGACATTGGACGATTTGATTACTATGTGTCTGGGTATGGTTCTCTTTAAAGTTTTACTGTTTGGGAAGTTTTATACCATAATTTCTTTGAATATTCCTTCTGTTCCTTTCTCTCTTTCTTCTCCTTCTGGAATTCCCATAATATGTATATTGGTGCACTTAATGGTGTCCCAAAAGTCTCTTAGGTTCTGTTCATTCCTTTTTTATTCTTTTATCTTTCTGCTCCTCAGCCTGAATCATTTCAATTGTCTTGTCTTTGAGTTCACTGAATCTTTCATCTGCCACCTCCAGTCTGCTGCTGAAACCATCTAGGGTATTTTTGCATTTCAGTTATTGTGTTCTTAAACTCCAGAATTTCTCTGGAGAAATACCCATATTGTTCATTCATTGTTTTCCTCATATCCTTTAGCTCTTTCTCCATGTTTTCCTTTATCTCCTTGAGCATTGTGCTGGTTGAAGCCATTATATATGCCAGAAAATGTCATGTTCTTTTAATCCATTCCTGATGTACAGAGATATTTGGGTGAGACGTTTTGGTTAGGTTATTTCTATTGAGATATGACCACCCCATTCAAGGTGGGTCTTAATCCTTTTACCGGAGTCCTTTATGACAGAGAAAAGACAGAAAAAGTGGAGAGAGCTTAGAGAGAAAAACCCCAGAGAATCTGGAGAGGACTCACAGAAACTCAGAGAAGAGGCCACTGGAACCAGAAGCTGAACACATGAAATCCTGGAAGAAAGGACCAGCAGACACTGGCCACGTGCCTTCCCATGTGACAGAGGTGTCCTGGATGCCCGCAGCCTATCTTTAGAGAAGGTATCGTCCTGTTGATGCCCTAATTGGGACATATTCACCGTCTTAGAACTGTTTGTTTGTAAGCTAATAAATTCCCATTGTGAGAGCCGCCCTGTTTCTTGTATAGTGCATTTCCAGAATAAGCATATTGAGAATCATTATTTTAAAGTCTCCATCTAGTAAATCCAAAGCTTGGTCCTCTTCATTGATCGATTTTGGATTTTCATCTTGTTTCTTTGGATGGACTCTCATTCCCTGTTTCTTAGTATTTATTGTACTCTTTTGTTGTATGCTTTCATTTGATATTTTAAAGTATTGATTCTTGGATTTAGTCTCTGGGCTGTCCCTTAAGTTTGTATCCAGCTTGGGATATAACAGAGATTTTCTTGAGTGCCAGGAACTAATCAAAGCAGATAAACTAAGGCAGAAAGCACCTCTCACTCTCTGTAAGTTGGCCGTGCTTTGGCTGGTGATGCCCTCCAGAGTTTAGCCCTCCTGTCAAATGGATCAGTTCAGGGTGAATGGGAAGTGCAGGGTCCTCCCTGTCTCACCTGAGTCTGCCTGGAGCTGGAGTCAGGGAATCTGCTTCTTCTCCTGGGCCTGTGCTTACTGGGCAGTGGGGGCCATCTGCGACCCAAGCAAGCGTACTAGGCTTGACTGCCAGGTGGGAGTGATGCTGGTACAAGTTTTGCTCGTTAGTAAATTTAGGTGTCAGGCTTTGCAACAGTAAAACATGATCATTCTTTCAATTTTTAGGGACAGTTGAGCAATGACCATTCTAACTTCTTTGTGTTGAGAAGAGGTGTTGACGTTATGGGATAGGGGGATGCAACTCACTGATGGAGAGACTAGTAAGTCTGGGTTTCAGGGCTTATCTGGTCTAGGAACCATCTGGAGGTTTTAGGTTTCTGAAAAATAAACTTAATAAGTGAAACTTTTATAGATGCTCACATAGAGCCCTGGGAGTTAGGAATACTGCTGGTTGGGGCGTGGCATACCATGGCAATTTAGCACTATTTAGTTGAAAGTTATTTATTTTTAAATGAGAAATAAAATAACCAAGTTTCTGTTAAAAAAAAAAATACAAACAACAGCAACCAAATCCTTTACTCATCATAATACAAAATATAGGTCCCAGGCCTCCATCTTGGAGGACATCAGAGCCTGTGATTAGAGCTTGTCTCCCTCGTTGCCAGGGCCGGTCCACCGTCTGATGTCACAGCCGTGGCAGGACGGGCATCCCTGACTCTGTCCGGATGCTGGGCATGCCTGGGAAGGGAAGCGCTTGCAAAGGAAGCCATTGGGCAGTGCCTGGATTAAGATGCTCACCCTCCCCTAGAAAGCATTCTAGTCAAAGCTAAAATATGCCTGGTCCCCCAAATGAGGGAGCTGCAGAGACCAGCAGGGAATCCAAGGGGCTTACCACTGGGTTAGCACAGCCACTACCCTTGAAAATTTCCCAGCCTTTTGCTTTCTCCACAGTATGGTTTGGGGAAGGCAGAAAAACTGTCAAGCTCGTTAACCTGATAGCAGGAAAGGAGATATTCTAGGCGGCAGAGATGGAGAAAAGAGATCATGTAAAGAGGTCATGCCCTTCTTTTTGAAGGCATAACTGGAAATTGCATACGTTATTTCTGCTCACATACCATTAACCAGAATTACTCCCTTGGTCTCTCCTAGCTGCAAGGGAGGCTGGGAAATGTGGTCTTTATTCTAAGGAGCCATTCACCTGCAGCAGAAAATTCTGTTCTTCTCCCATAGAGGAAATGGTAGATATTGGGAGAGAGTTGATAGTCTCTGCCCCAGGGTGCTTACGGATCACTGAGAACCAGGCCAGCTAATAGATATGCATTTATTCCGTGAGCACCTACTGTAAGCCAAATACTGTGTTAGATGCAGAGGAAACAAAGATGAATGAGACATGACCATTGCCCTACAGTGGCTCACAGTTTAGTGTGCATCTCAGATTTGGCACCTGTTACAGTCACGTGGAGAAGATTTTAAATATACCAAACTCAACTCTCACATCTTCACAATTAGATTAGAATTTCTGACGTTGACTCTTCAGAGTTTTAAAAACTCCTCAGATGCTTCCAATGTGCAGCCAATGGAAGGGAGAGATGGGTTAACAATAGCTCCAGTACAAGTCAATAAATGCTCTAATAGAGAAGGGGCCAAACCATTGCGGAACACAGTGAAATTTGTGACTTCTGGCACACGTAAGGGCAACCAGAAAAGCCTGCACAAAAGACATGATACGAGAGCAAGGTCTGAGAAGGCCAGTGGCAGGCTGCCCAGTGAGCACAGCTGGGCAGGGCATTTCCAATAGAGAAAGGGGCACCCACAAACACACAATGCTAGGAGTCATTTTCGGAAATCTAAAATAAGTAAAAATCTCTTCCCCAAATTAAACTAGATTCTAATACATGAAGCCATAGATCGGAGTTCTGCTCATAGTACCTGAAAACAACTTTAAATGGCATGCCTGGATTTTCAATGGACACCAGAGAGGTCCCTGTGCTGGGCCAGAGCCGGTGGAGGGGATAACAGCACTAAAAGAGCTAATGAAAGCGAAAACAGATGTGCCCTGGCAGGTCGTGGCAGAGACTTCAGCTCTTATTCTGAGTGAGAGGGGGAGCCACTGGGGGTGTTGAGCAGAGGAGGGTCATGTCCTGACTTCCAGGAGCTAACCTGAAAGTACTAACCTGGCAGCTAACTAGAGGAGAGACTGAAGGGAAGCCTTTCTTCCCTCTGCCTCCAGACCAATCCCTTCTCTCCTTCCAGTTTTGGAGATCAGCCTCCGGCATCCAAGCCCAGGGGACTGGGTGGCACCCTGACCCTCCTTCTCTCCTGAGCCTCCCGTCCGCTCAGTGACTGCCAGTCAGGGAGACCAGACAGAGGCTGCTGCAATAATCTAGGTGAGAGAGGATGGCGGCGTGGAGCAGGGTGGGAGTGATGGATGGAGTGGTTTTAGATACACTCTGAAGTCAAAGGCGATAGGATTTGATGGCAGATTGCAAGCGGAGTGTGAAAGAGAGGATTGAGGATGATACCAGGAATTTTGGCCTGAGCATCTGGAAGGCTGGCGCTGCCGATAAGTGATACAGATAGACAGTAAGAGGAGCCTATTCCAGAGGGGAAATTTAGGAGTTCAGTTTTGACCTGTGAGGACATGTTACATTTAAGATAGACAAATAGACCAGGGAAGCAGAATACATACATGGAGACAGTCCCGTCTGCGTAAGGGTATCTGACTTATGACGAAGACATTACTGCAGCGTGGCGGGGAAGACACAGTCTGTTCAGGAAATGGTGCTGGGCCAGCTGGAGAGCTGACGAAATAAATAAATCTTGACCCCATCTCATGCCATACACAAAATCAATTCCAGAATGCAATGTAAACATAAACATGAAAGGTAAAACAATAAAACTTCTGGAATATAACATGTAAGAAGATTTTCATGACCTTGAGGTAAAGCGATATTTACCAGGATGAGAAATCACTAATCATAAAGGAAAAAATGGAAAATTTGGACTTCATAATAATTAAGAACGTTTAATCATAAAGAGATTCTAATAAAGGTGAAAAGGCAAGCCTTGGAGTCATAGAAGATATTTGCAAAACACGTATCTGACAAAGGACGTCCATCCAAAGTACAAACAGTTAGACTAACCTAATTTAAAAAAACCAGATTTGAACAGGCACATCAAAAAAAGACGAAATCCCAATGGTCAGTGAGCAAATAAAAAGGTTCACAGCTTTATTAATCATTAGAGAAATGCAAATGCACCAAAGCACTCCCATCAGAAAAGCTAGTTTTGAAAGATGACAGCACCATGTTTAGGTGAGGACGGGGGACAGCTGGACTTCTCATACTCTGCTGGTGAGATGATAAAAACCTCTTTATAAACGTTTGGCAATATTTGCCAAGGATGAACATATGCATTCCCTAAAACAGCTTTATTCCTAGGTAGATACGCAAAAGGAGTGGAAAACTGTACAAATTTTAAAAACTGTTTTTGCATGAGGAAGAACATAGGAATGTCATTACTGCAGGGCGCTGAAAATTGATAGAAATTAATATTTTAAAATTTTAACTTAGTGTGAGACTAAAGAAAAAATGTTTATTTGCTACAAAATTTATATTTTGAGTAGTGCATTTCCTAATATAACTTATGTAGACAGCTTACTTGAATGCCCTAAGTACATGGAACCTTGAGTAGAGCATGAGATTTTGTTGGTTTGTCCAGAGTGATGCCCCGATAACTCCCAGAGTGATTTGAACAGTGAATAAAAAAGTATTTGCAAGGGCCATGGTGGCTCAGCAGGTAAGAATGCTCGCCTGCCATGCCTGAGGACCCGGGTTCAATTCCCAGTGCCTGCCCATGTTAAAAAAGAAAAAGAAAAAAAAGTATTTGCAAAGTCCCCTTCAGGGAATGGTGAGAAAAGGGGAAAATTCAACTTCCCTAAGTTGAATTCTTGATATTCGCACAAGCAGTGTGGACAACCAAAGGTATAGCCTGAGCCCCCAATCTTGGGGTTTGTTCATATGAAACTTAACCCCACAAAGGATACGTCAAGCATACTTAAAATTAGGCCTAAGAGTCACCCCCAAGAGAATCTCTTTTGTTGCTCAGATGTGGCCTCTCTCTCCAGCCAAAACAACAAGCAAACTCACTGCCCTCCCCCCGTCTACGTGGGACATGACTCCCAGGGGTGTAGACCTTCCTGGCAACGTGGGACAGAAATCCTAGAATGAGCTGAGACTCAGCATCAAGGGATTGAGAAATCCTTCTCTACCAAAAGGAGGAAGAGCAAATGAGGCAAAATAAAGTGTCAATGGCTGAGAGATTCCAAACAGAGTTGAGAGGTTATCCTGGAGGTTATTCTTACGCATTAAGTAGATATCACCTTGTTAGTCAAGATGTAATGGAGAGGCTGGAGGGAACTACCTGAAAATGTAGAGCTGTGTTCCAGTAGCCATGTTTCTTGATGATGATTGTATAATGATATAGCTTTCACA
>PVIY010042039.1:0-21223 GCA_004026745.1 Myrmecophaga tridactyla
AAATAGCTCATTGCCAATCCCCAAAATGTCAGTTGCCTTTGCACCTCCCTGGAGTCCCAGTTGGCCAGAGCAAGTCTGGTGTTGCCAACTGGTTCCATTAGCCCTCACACTGCCCCGTCTCTGCTGGGCCCCCAGACTCCATCCCCACTGGATCCCCAACACTTTCCTTCAAGTGTTTGTCTCAAGTATTTTCCACTCTTCCCTCTTTTTTAGGGACTTCTGGTGCACCAGGCTGTGTTGCTCATACCCCTTAGTTTATGACACACTGACATCATTGGTCCCTGAAAGTCTCCCTTTTGTTTCTTTTTCCTTTATTGTTCACTTGCCCACTCTCATGCCCTCCTCCCATAAGCACCCCCTCTGGTGTATTTATTTTGTTTCCTTTCTGTCTATCTTCCTTACATATATTTAGCTTTTGTGTGCCCTAGGAAAATATTTAGTGGTGTTTTATGTATTCAGTTCTAAATTTATATTAGAAGTATTGGACTTAATTTTCGTCCTACATGGGTTTTGACATTTGTCCATGGTGCCATATACAAATCTAGTTTACTGCTGTGGCTGCTGCAGAGGATTGCATTGCAGCAGAGCCCGCCTTGCTTAGCTATTCCCCTGGTAATGGACTCCAAAGTGGCCAGCCAGTTAATTTCTTTGATGCTTAATTTTCTCATGAAACAGAAAAGTGGTTCTGGTGGTGATAAGGATTTCCTTTATGGAATTATCGTGCAGGCAGTACTTCAAAGTTTTGCCAGCCGCAGTGATTTCAGTCCCAGTCCCTTGTAACTTTCCCTACACCCACATCTCTCCTATGCAGCCTTCAAGGCCCACAATGGATCAGTAAACGGGGCTGTTATAATTACTCCTGCAAGGAAGGCCGCAGACCACAGGATCTGGGTCTAGAAGACACATATTTGGGTTACCACTCACCAGCCATTATCTTGAGCAAACCACTTAACCTCCCGGTGCCTCTGTTTCCTCATGGAAAATGAGGATAATCACACCTGCTTCAGACAATCGCTGTGGATGAAATGAGAGGGGTAGGAGCAAGTAATTTGTCAACCAGGAAACCACACCCAGTTAGCTATTGCTGTAATTGTTAGTGAGGGTAGAGGAGGAAGGCAGAGGGTCTAAGGCTGCAAGGAGAGAAGCAGGCACTGGGAGGAATTTAAGATGATCTTGTGTACCAGTGACCTTGGCTCCAAGACCTACGAGCGTCATAGCAGCAGCCTCTGCTCCCTGGCAAGTTCCCAGGGCAGGAGTTAGGAGACCCAGCTCTAGTCCCAGCTCTATGTACCAATGGCCATGAAAGAGCTTCACGAACCACTGAGAAGAACCTGATCAGTGGTTCTCAACCCTGGCTGCATATTCGAATTCCTTGGGGTGCATTAAAAAGTACTGATGCCAGGTGCCACATCTGACCAATTACGTCTGAACCTCTGGAGTTGGACTTTTAGCCGCATTATGTACATCACTGAGAACCACTGTTCAACCTTGCTCCAGTCGTTTGTGTTTTTTCTGTCAGTTCATCCCACTGACCACTAGATGGTGCTCTCTTTCCGGGAAATCTTTGACGCTCACTAAACAGAGGCAACAATTCATTTTCTGTATTAATCCTGAAAGAATGGATTTGAATTTAATAACCTTCATAGCAGCTTATTAAGCCATAATTCTGTGCCCTTTGTTTCTAGCTATTTAATTTCTACCTTCTACCTTCTGCTAGAAACAGTATGGTGTAGGGATGTGTTTGTTCTACTGTTTTGAGTTCCTCAAAAGGGTCTAGCAAAGCAGACAGCAGGAATCTATTGTTGCTTTATGGTCATAGTTGTTTATATTGATAACAATAAATATTCATTTAATCCTTTACTGTTTGTGAAGTGCTTTTTGCCAGCTATCTTCAAAACAACTTCATGACATAGGCATTAATAGTTCCGTTTATAGATAAGAAAACTGGGGTTCAGAGCACCTTCCTGCTCGAGGTCACAAAGCCATGCATGGCAGAGGCGGGTTTGCTCCCGAGCCCCCTCACTGCTCCTGATAAGAAGAGCAGGCGCATCAGAGAGAACAGCGGTCAACTGCTGTGGGACCCGAAAAGTACAATCCTGAGAGAGGACACTTCACAGCACAACCTCTGGAAAATTTCCTAAGTAAGCAAAGATAGACAGATGCCCTCCTGGAATTTCAAGGCATCACAGACAAAAGGTCAGCAGATGGGTGTGTCTGACCCGGCTCTCAGCAGAGTGAACAGATGTGAGGTCTCTAGAAAGTTGCTGGGCCAGAGACAGCAGACACTCAACAAGAGCACAGGTTTTATTATTTACAGTTTTCTGTTCCAGAAAAATGAACTGCTTTGCTAATGGGAAGAAGTCATCTTAATTCTGTCTTAAGAAAAGGTTGTTCATTCATATCCCAAGAAAATCCTTTTCCACCATCAAGTGAAGTCTTGTGAAGTTAGTGGATCTGATAAAGATCACTTACAAGATTAGTTATAGCCCTGCTGCCAGATTTCTGTAATCGATCAGGATTACAAATGTCAGAGACCCAGGATCCCAATCACTCTGGGTGATTTTATCTCAGGGGAAGGGCTGCAAGTGTGGGTTCAAGTGACTTGGACTACGAATATTGTTTTCAGGACAGAGGCAGTTAAATTGAAAGTTTAATAAATTAGTGTTTTGATCATTACTATTCCAATGTATATTCTCAAGTACATCTAAATAATTCAGTATTCTGTTATCCCTGTTCTATGCCTCACTTTCCATGCTTGGCACACAGGAAACACTATGTGTTCCTTAAATTAAGTAAATAATTATAAATAAGTATATGCACATATGCACATCCATTTATATATTTTATAAGTGAAATTTAAATTTTTTCAAAACTCCAAAGTAATTTTAAAATGGTTTATTGCACATGAGTATGTACAAGAAATGTATTTCAGGAAAATTTAAGTATTGCTTTATGATTAAAATTTGAAATTTTGCTGAGATGCATACATTTGATTAGAACAGTACTATAGTCTTTTGGGCCTTATAAGCATCAGCAGCAGGGTTACAACTCTTTAAGTCTGGGCAGGCCACGGTGGCTCAGCAGGCAGAGTTCTTGCCTGCCATACCAGAGACCTGGGTTCAATTCCCGGTGCCTGCCCATGCAAAAAAAAAAAAATTCTTTAAGTCCAGCACATTTTTCTTATTATTACTGATGTCAGCAAATAAGCTCAGTCACTGCTTACAGAAATACAAGAGTAATGCAGTGATCAGATTTTTCATTCCTTTCTTCTATGAAATGTTGTCCTTTTTTCTCTACTTGACTTCTTTTAAGTCTTGGAACTGTTAATCATATTGAAGGGCAGCCCCTGGCACACAGCACGTCCCCCCAACTACAAAAGACTCCGTCGGTCTGGATTTCTACATGGGTGGGAGAGCTCCACAGCCAGACAGCCCAAACCACCATCTTCAAGTACAAATTCAAAGCATTCAAAAAAGCATTTGCTCTGAGCGCATTTATGCAGCCCCAGCGGGGACGACTGGAATGCTGATGATGTGACAGGGGCCAAGGACTGGGAAGAAATAGACGTGAATTGAAACAATGCTGCCCAATCTAGGAGTTTTTTTTCATGTCTCATTTTGGCATTAATTTTCTTCTAGTAGAGCTACCATTTTGTTTTCTGGTAACCCTGGCTTTATTTTGAGACTTTGGTTTTTTTTTCTTGCAGGCTTTTTTTTAAGTATGCTGTGTGGCAGGGGTCTCACATTTCATTCTTTTTCCGTGTGAGTATCCCATTATCGCAGCAGCATGTGTTGAATTTTTTTTTTTTTTTTTTTTTGGTGGGTGGGGGGATGTCCATGGGCCAGGAATTGAACCCAGGTCTCCTGCATGGCAGGCAAGAATTCTACCACTGAACTACTCTTGCACTCCTCTTGCATGCTATTTTATGAAATAAACTTTGGGGAGAAAAGATGGGGCTTGATGAAGTGCCTCCCTGCTCTCTTCTCCTAGCACCCAGGCCACAACTCACTCACGCCCTGCAGCCCTGTTCCCCTGGGTCTCTCCCACCAGGCCCCGGGAGCAGCAGAAGGAGACCGGGACGTGCCCCAGTTACTCAGGTGGAGCCTGAACTACAGTATCACTTCACAGAAACAGTCATTTGAAAGGACTAAAATTATAGGGCATCTACACTGAGAATTGCATCCAGTGTGCACTGAGTAACTAACTTTCTATTTTTCCTATGGAAAAATTGAAATTTTAGTTCCAAATACTTTATCTCAAATAAACTTTTACAACAGAACTTGAGACTAAGAGGGGGGACTATTATAAATATACCCCCACACTGAGGGGCACTTCCTGTTTCTATCAGTGAAGCTGTCCATCTGTCTGTCTTTCCATCCATTCACACTGTCTTTTTATTAACTTGCCAAGGCAATGTGCAAAGTGAAAAGCTAAGGTTTCAAGAATAAAATGAAACATTTCATACTTATGGAGTTTAAAAGCAATAGTTCCATTGTAAATTCATCTTTTGAGTTAAAAATAATAATGAAATCAATATAAAAAGAAGTTTAAAGTGAGGGTAGGAGACAGTGTGGCATAACAGGAAGCACATGAGTTTTGCAACTATCATTTATAAATCTTAGGTTACACTTTTTAACTTTCCCAAGGCTCAGTTTCCTTATCTCCAAACGGGGATATTATATTAACTTTACAGGACAATTTTTTAGCTGAAATGAGTAAATACCTAGCATTAAATCTAGCACATAGTGGTCATTATCTCCTCTCCTTTCTCCCCATTCTTAGCTTCTTATGCACTCACTGTGTTTCACCTCAGTAAAAATATTTCCAAAACATTTAATTTTCAAAGTCCCTGATGTAAACTTTTTTCTATGCTTGGGTGCTTCATCCTTCTATCTGTTTGACTTAAAATAGTTAAATTTCCAGATTAATGTAGATGGATTTTTGAGTAATAAATGTAATAAGTTCAGAATATACTTATATTGGCAATTATCATTTGTTTGAACTGATTCACCTTTGCCTACCAAAAAAAAGTGCTTCATTTTCACAAAAATTTGTGGATTTCACTTTTTTTTTTTAAAAAAAAGAAAGGTCTAGACTCTCTGAACAGCCTCAACCAAGGTCCTTTTTGTGACAATCATTAGCAAAGTCCGGTTTACTTCAATGAATGGAGAAGAAATGACCTCAGTGTAGGTAAGACAAACGGGATCTTACATAAAGTAGGTTTGTCAACTGTTCTTCCCTATTTTACTGTTAGGTCCACCTTCCCAGAAGCAGTGGGGGAGGGGGTGGTAGTTTGTGGGGAGCAGCAGGCTGCAACAAGAGCAAGTACTAATCCACAGAGGAGGGAAACCCATTTATCCACTTCAGATGAGCGAGCAGGCCTGGTGCATCTGACTCCACCCTCTCCAGAAGCTTCCACCAGTCATCAGCCCTGGTACCTACCCTCCTCCTACTGGTTGCCAGTGTTGGGACATCTGCCTGCAGACCAGTCCCTCAGACGGAATTTGACACCCTTAGTCCATATTTGATGGTGTCATAGCCTTGATTTGTTTAACAACTCTGTGTCTGCTTGATCTTGAGGTAAAAAGCATACTTTCTGGGTGGTGCTTGCGACGGTGACTCAGTAGCAGTCTTACCTGCCATGCCAGCGACCCGCGTTCAATTCCTGGTGCCTGCCCATGCAAAAAAAAAGCATACTTTCTGCTGTGAGGGAACCGTAAGTCCTGGGAGGTTTATTATCATTAATAGCCCCCAAAATTCACTGTATAAACCCCTATATATTATTCTAGTATTGTATCATATATATAGTAATGTATTAACCCAAAACATTATTCCCTTAGCTTGTAATATAATCAGAAGGCTTTCTTTGTTTTGAACTGAAATATAGGGTGTTTTTTCTTTCCTTAAAGATGTGCTTCTATCAATGTGACCACCGCGCAGCCACAGCTCAGACACATCCGGCCACACGGCACTCACCGCAAGCTTGTGTATCAAGGTTCATTCAGGTAATTTAATAAGAATCAAAAAAGTCTGGCCTTACATTAATCTTCAGGAGTGCTGATTGTAATTTTGTAGGGCAGAAATAAGGCCAAATAAATAGGCAAAGAACAGACTATAAAAATGGCTTTAACTTACTAATCCACTACATCTCTGACAGCAATTTTAGAGGGAAATGGTCCAGAGGACAAAATGCCTTATTAATGACTCCTTCAAATCCCACAGTAAAGAGTTCTCCCTGTATTAATCATTTGTCCAGAGTTTTATTCTTGTGAAAGCGATGGTTGCTTCTTGCTTCTGTCCCCTTCATTCCAGTACTGTTCAGTCTGCATTTCTGTGAGTCGGGAAATTGTACGCTGAAATGCAAAGATTTCTTCTTCTCCAGTAAACATGGCAAGTCCTTGCACCGAGTCCTTTTTCAGGGGAAAAAACAACACCCATTAAAACCAGCGCATATGAAAATGTACAAAACTAAGTACCAGTTTTAAAAAACAATTCAGGTTTATAATTTTTTTCATATAGATTCTTTTAAAATAGACCAGATCTGTGTTTAAACAGATAGGCAGCACACAGAACAAAATGACCAGGGAAAAAGAGTTAAAAGGGAAAACATTAAAAAAAAAAAAACAAAAAAAACTGAAACCACAGCAAAAGAAAAAAATATGTATATATATACATATATATATCAAAATATGAAATTTTCTGCTCAAAATGAAAGTTCTCTGCAAAAATCTAAAGAAAGGAAATTCCATGCAAAAAAGATATGCCTTTTCCAAAAGTGCATGCCAGAAACAAGAGAACTGTAGTTCTGGCAAGTTAAGAAGAGGCTAATGCACTCAGCTCTGAAGCTTCCTGGAAACTCACGCTGCCTAGGGAAGGCTCAGGGACAAATGTCTCAAGGGCACTTTTCAAACGGGATGACTGAAAGGTCCCCACGGGGTCCTGGGGTCCTGGAGAAGGTGCCCGGGGTCTTACTTTACAAAGGCCAGAGGTGCTTTTGGTCTTGAGCTTCTGGGACACTTGACTCCCCCCACAGGGACCCTGTTTCTGCGAGACCAGTTAGTCTGGGGCTGGTGACACCAACGTGAGCTCCTGGGTAGGCTTTGGAAGTGGGCTTTCAGTTTTCATCTCTTTCCTTAGGGGGTTGCAACTATGTTCTTTCCGGACTCCTGAGTCCATCTTCTGCACTCATCCACTGATGAAATTTCCTGACCCTGAGGTCACCTCCCCTGATTTCTTCATATATTATTCCCCAAATGCTGAGCCTAATTTGGCCTGTCCCTGAACCCTGCTCCGAGGGGAAGGGGGTGATTTGAAGAACCAATGATTTAAAGACTTCAGAAACTGAGATGATGGAGCCCTCTCAAGTGTCCTCTTCCACACTGTCAGAAACAGTATTTGCATATACTGTTGCTCTTAGAGAAAGCAGTATTCCAAAAGGTCTCAGCACATGGATTTATAAACAGTTATTTATTTCTACATATAGGCTTAAGTAATCCTCTTTTTTTTTTTTTCTTTTGGCATGGGCAGGCTCTGAGAACTGAACCCGGGTCTCTGGCATGACAGGTGAGAACTCTCCTTATGAGCCACCGTTGCCAGCCTAGTAATCCTATTTTGATAACATTTTGAAAGTTCACTTCTTAAAAGATTGTTGGCCTTATTTTCCCAAACTCCTGAGAATGCATAATTTCTGTGCTGGTCAATGAGGAACTGTTTTCTTTCATTCCAAATGGCCTTTTGTCTCTGAGCTTAGAATATTCCCTCGTTCTTGGAGTATTTATAGGTAGTTTTGAAAATTCAGTTAATAATTGCAACTGTCTATAGCTGAGAAATATACTCTGTAATGTCCTTAAAGAGGAAGGAAATGCAAAGTCACTTTTGCTGGGCCTGGGGTGTAACGCCAGCCTCAAAGCTCCAGGAGGACTGGGGCCAGCATTAGTTTGTTCCCTGTGGAGTGTCTCCTGTGCCTGGCATCCTCACGTGCTCCAAAAAGGTTTGCTGGATGGAGGCGGGGAGATTAATCATGGACTTCATTTTAAGGCAAGGGCCTTGCTAGGCATTTCATGGTCCCAGAACGGTCAGCCCACGCCCTTGGATACTCCACGCACTCCACAAATCCAGCAAACATGAAGAAGAACATCCAGAAAAGGCAGCAGGGTGGAGCAGAATGAGCCTGGAAGCAGACACAGGTGCCCTGGCCCACCATTAATCAGTTCTGTGACTGCAGCCTCCGTGGTTCACCTCTCTGGTCTTTGTTTTACCATCTGCAGAAGGAAGGCTTGCCCCACATGGTCACTAAGGTCCTTGCACTCAAAGACGTTAATGCTCTGTTGTTAGTGGTTTGAGAAGAAATGCACGGCATTGGCTTTAGAAGAAAGCAGCAAATCAGTGGTTAAACGTATGCTGCGTCCCTACTTCAAAACGTAGCCACGATAGCAGACCAAAACCAATTAAGCGGTTTTATAATAAAAAGAGATTATGCTAATATCGCCTACCTGGCTCAGCCCCAAATCATCCATCAGTATTCTGCTTTGCTCCAACTCACTGTCATGATGTTGACGCAGAAATAAGCTTGATAGAGGAGTCGATGCAGAGCAAATTATGCGCACCTGAAATAGAGGAAAATGAGTAAATGGTGTTTGTTACTCCTTACATTTCACAAGTTGAAGGTGAGAACGAATCTCTCACAAATAAAAACCTGTTTGTCAGATCTGAGAGCGCATATCTTTGCTTTTAAAATCTCTATAATCTTTATAGTAGTTTGTGTCTCTTTAACATGATCTGTTTTAATGGCATTGTGCTTTTCACAATATTCCCATGCATCTTACACTGTCTGGTGAAGTAGGGAACAGAAGTTTTATTGGAAAACTTTAGACCTGGAGAGGTCTGGGTTTGTGATGCTAGCCCAGATCTCAGGGTTCTAAGCCCAAAGCGCTTCCCATTGTTTGCCGACACTGACAATGTACACCTGGCTGTTTGGGGCCATCTGCATGTGCATCAAAGGTGCCTCCGGATGCACCATAACGAGGGTGCCAGTTTGTCACAGGGGTGACCGTAAGTCCAGTGCATTGCTACTGTAATTATACCCTGCACGTTCAGAACCTACATTTACATCAGCATCCTGCCAGCACAGTCTTCAAAAAAGACTAAGATTTACATTACTATTTCTTGATTACACAAGTATCTGAGTGCATATGGGATCATGTAATAGAAACAGCTTTTGTATATTTTATAACATCTATTAGTTTAAGTACATAACACATTCTTCTTGATTTTAAAGAGTCCTAAGTTTGTTTTCAGGATTTGCAGCTATTCTTTTAAAATCATTATTTAAATAAATATGTCAATACTTTAAAATAATGTATTAATGTTTGGAACTGACTTTTCCATATCCAAATGGACTTCTATCTCCTTTACTAAACTCTTTTAATGGCAAATGACACTTTTTTCATGATTTAGACAGGAATACCCATTATTTCAAAATTTTCATGAGTGCATTTTAGAATAATGTCTGTTTAATATTCCCACTTTCTAAAATAAGTTCATCTGAACTACTATTTAAAGAAAAGTATACAATTTAAAGTATAAAGCTCCATTAAAGCATATGTTAGGAAAGTAGCTCAGGTATTCCATCATATGCCATTTAAATACTTTTTCCTTTAATTAAGAAGTGAAAAAGTGGGGGGAGGTGGATTAGAGAGTGGGAAAGAGGGATGGGGGTCAAAAGCTTTCTTTAAGGCATTCCTAGCTGAACTATTTTTTAAAAAGTAAGAGTTTATAAATTCTGCACACTGGGATCCACTTTTAATGCCTCTCCAGTGCTTCAGACTCTAGAAAAGAGTGCTCGTTTCCAGCCTCAGGCCCTTCACTCTGGTCCCCACATGTTGACTGCAAGGCAGCCTTTGGATAAGTGACTGTAGAAGGCCACCACTGATGACCCACGGGACTTGGTCCCCTAGCTCGGTCTTCTCACCTCCCGGTTCACGCATGGGCTGGCCCCTTGGGAGCATGCGGCGGACTTTGATGTCACTCACTAAGGCAAGCTCCCATCAGCCAGTGCGCCAGAGCTGTGCTCAGGTCCCTCGCGGGGTCTCTGCTGCAGATGCCCACCCGGGTTATCCCATGTGCCCTGCACGTGGGGTTGAGTCATCACTGTTCTCAGCGTTTATGAGAAGCACCCGAGGAGCCTGACACATGCAGGTTCCAGGCCCCGTCCCTGGTCCTCATTTGCTGAAGTGGTGCAAGGAGTGGGCCCTGGAATCCAGCTCTTAAGCTCTCAACAGGACTTCCTAGATGTACCCCCCCCCAACAGATCAGCCCGTCCTCCCCCCACTACAGTCTCATGGCACCATACGCCTCTCTCTTTCCTCCCTTTCTTTCTCTACCCCACAGTCATGGTTTTACATTTGCTTTCATGGACATAAGATTGATGATACTCCAATATTATGTAACTATTGGCTCCATGAAGGTAGGCACCATGTCTTTACATTGAATTTCTAGCACTTAGCTGCACTTGGAATAATAAAAGTTGTTGAATGAATGAATAAATGAAACAAAATCCATCTCTCCCGGCAGATTTTGTTATTCCCCTCCCCTCCTCGAAAGTTCCTTCAGTGTTAGAATCACTGCTCTATTTCTGTATAAGGAATAGGCAGAAAAATTGTAAAAACATTAAAATAGCATTTAAATTAATTTGAAATTTTACTTACACTCCTATTGCAAATGTGTATTTACAGATATATACTATCAATGGCTTACTATGTGCCAGGCAATGTTCTAAGTGCACTAAGTACTCATTCGACCTTCATAACAACTTTTGAGATAAATATTATTATTATCTCCTTTTCCTAGAGAAGGAAATTGAGGTTCAGAGAGGTTAAGTTAATATTCAAAGTAGGCAGCCTGGCCCCAGGGCCCATTCCTTATCTACTAGACAATACTGCCTCTGATGAATGGGCAATGGCTCTGTAACTCCTGTTAAAAGGAAGCTCTTTGGATAAAATAACCCACCAGCAAGATGGTCCAAGTCTAGCTCTTTGACTTTCTGGGGCATAGGGAGAGAGTGCTCCAATACTGAGGAGGGTCTTTTACCCACTCTCTCATTTGTTCATTCATTATTCAGTCAGTCATGTACTCATGCAACGGATATTTACTGAGCACTCACTCATGTTGTACCTGATCACAGAGAGAACCCAAGATCTGGCAGAATGATGGAATTCCATGGTTCAGCAGCATGTTTTGTGAGGGGAGATTTGCTACATTATTGCTACCGCTCTCACTATAATAGTACTCTTATAAGCGTGCAGCGGGGGTCAAGTCTTGTTTTAAATGCTTTACATGGATGAGCTTATTTGGGCCTTACCACCACTCTATGACGTAAACACTATTATTAGCTCTGATTTGCAGATGAGGAAAGTGACGCACAAACAGGTGAAGTAAGTGGTGCTAGAGCGAAAATTCCAGCTCAGGCAACTGGGCTCCAGAGTTCAAAATGTTTAGTTTTGAGAACATGCACTGTATCCTTACCTTGGAATCATAAAAGGTATCAATGAGAGTTATGAATCTTCGTGCTTCAGTCCTCTTTGCCAGTGTAAATTGTGGAATGTTTCGCAAAAATACTGTATCAAAATTATTTGACAGCTCTAAATAGTCACTGGCTCCAAGCGGCTGTAATTAAAAGGAAATAAATAATAGAAAATTAGAATAAACCAATTCTGATTGCCTTTGGATTCATTTAATTTGAAAATGCCTCTCTTCCCTTCCGTGATGGGATGTGATGGTGGCTTTGGGGTAACCTGATCAAAGGGGGCAGAGTTTTCAGAGTGGGCTCATTGCTTTTCCTCATTCAGAAGGACACTGAGAGTGCACACTGCATGGCCTTCATAGTGACACGGAAAAGGGGCAAGACAGGCATCCTTGAAGATCGAGAGAAGGATCAAATGAGAGGGAGGAGGTGTAACTGAGAAGTTAGCATTTAACAAATGATTATGACTACAGACTCATTCCATAGATATTTCTTTTTAATTTCTAGTGTATTAGAAAAGCCAGAAGGAAATACCTGAATTTGCTGAACTATAATCCAGTAGTTTTGATTTTTGATAATGATTATATTATATACAGCTTTTATCTTGTGACTGTGCGATTATAAAAACCTTGGGATTGACACCCCCTTTATCCAGTGTATAGGTACGTAAGCAATAAAATAAAGACATGCATGAGAAATAATAATAGGTTGGGAATATGGGGGAAGTAGTAAACTATGGACAACAATTAATAGTATTACTTTGATACTCTTTCATCAACTGTAACAAACGTAACAACTGTTAAAAAATAGTAGAATTACAAAAAAAGTGGTATCATTTGTAAAAAATTTTCCTCATGAATGCAAGTAGTGGTGGTGGGGAAGTATATGGGAATCCTGTATGTTATGGTTATGCATAGTTATTCTGTAAAGCCACAATTCTCTAGTAAAAAATTTTTTTCATAATAATTATTAATCTTATTTCCCCCCTATTAATTTTCTCATGTTCTTCAGCATCATTTTAATCATTGCATTTGTCTGTAAGAAAACCAAAACTAGCAGCACCGCAGAGCAGTGGACAGATGAGTAGAACAGATGGATTAAAAATAAATATATATTAGGGGGAACAAGTGTTAAAATAAATTTAGTAGATTGAAATGCTAGTGATCAATAAAAGGGAGGGGTAAGGGGTATGGTATGCAGGAATTTTTTTCTTTTTCTGAATTGATGCAAATGTTCTAAGAAATGATCATGATGATAAATATACAACTATGTGATGATATTGTGAGTTATTGATCACATATCAAGAATGGAATGATCAAATGGTAAGAATGTTCATGTTTGTATGTTGTTATGTTTATAAAAAAAAAAGTCTTTTACTCTGAGACCCACAATCATTCAACTAAAAGCAGGACTGGGAAAAGGAGTTTGGTCAACTACTGAAAAACACAAAATAATTTTTTTCATGAAATTTATACAACATACATTCCATTACTTTGTTCTGAAATTTTAAAAAGAGGTTCAAAGCAAAAAAGGTAAATTAACATTTTTACCTACCAATATTCAATACCAGAAACTGTATTTCTAGTAAAAACAATTTTAATTTTAAAAAAAGAGGGGGGGGCGAGGAGTGGCAAGAAAGAAGATGAGATTGTGATAAGAAGTGGAAGACTATCTCTAGCCAGGGCCTCAGCCAGCACTTTATAGGTTCCTGTCCTAAATCCAGTATTCAATCTCTTTCTTTTTTAATATATCACTTTCATTCTGTTAAACATGTCACTAACATTGGTTGAAGCTATTTTACGGTGGCACGCTGAATATTATGGCACAATTTTGAAATGAAGACATCATTGGAAAATATTTTTAGTTTAATTCAAGGCACAATTACTCATGTGCAGTACAGTCAACACTATTAGCCTCTGTAGGAAACAGCAGAGAGTTTTAATGGCTGGAAGTAGCCTGAGACCACAAGAACCATTTGGAGCAGTGTGCCATCTCTGGATGTGAGGGCTCAGGGCTCAAAGTAGCCCCCCACAGATGGGAAGCACTGGTTCCTGAAACATGAATTAAACGCATGAAAATTATGAAAACTGTCTGCAAACCTATTCTTTGCAATTAGGAATATTTCCAGGAAATGTTACTTCTACTTATTTCAAGTTGAGTGCAGATGAGCAGTACACCATGAGCAGAGGTGAGGGAGATTTTTGGGCCCTGTTAGAGTGGGGAGAAGCCCAGAGACTGAGTGGGCCAGAAGCTACTCTGAGGTGCCTCTGAGGACTCCCAGATCTCTATCCCTAATCCCTAGGAATGGGCGGCTGTCCACCTCGATTTCTGGCAGAGTCCAACAACACTTCTCCTTGTTCAGAAATGTCTCCCTCACTTGTGGACTCATTTGCACTAAAATCCCTTCTTTCAGAAATGCACATATGGCTGTGTGCTTGGGAGAACTGGGGAATCAGGGGGAGAGGGGGAGTGAGTCATTCTCATCTCAATATCCATTCATCTAGGCCCACCCCTAATCCTAACATCCACTGAAATCGGTTATAGTCAGAGCAGATGAATTCTCATGGAGGTGTGGAGAGGCAAGGATAAATTGGGAAAGCTGAGTTCAGGAGAAGTGCTTCCCTCAAGAGAGAGCAGTTCTGAGAACGCAGCGGTTACAGGACCTAGGCAAAGGGGCACAGAATCAGAGAGAAAAGGCACAAAGAGGGGCCTGACTCCTTTGGAAATCAGCAGACAACCCTTGCCTTTCCCATTCTCCTTTCCTGGTTGGAGGGTCTCCATCTTCAGACTCAGTACCTGGCTTTGGCTGACACTCGACTCACCGCAGCCACATAGGGGCTTCGAGCGAGCATTTGTATTGGGTTTAACCCCGATTCTACAAGGGAACCCAGTGGTCAAGCCTGAGCTGGGCAGGAGCACGGCTCAACAGGGCAGCTATCAGCAGGTCTGGGTTCGAATCCTGGTCTGTAACTTATTAACCAGTTTTTCCAGCTGTAAAGTGAGAAATTTGACTCCTCCCTTACAGGATTGTGAACCTTAAATGCAATAACACATGTACAGCATTTAGCTCCGTGCTTGGGGCAGACATCAGCAATCAAACTAATGTTAGCTGCTCCTAATGTTATAATTTTAAGTGCAATGACTGGGGTCGGTACAAATGAGTTGAGGATGTAAAGAAATGTTCTCATTGGGGCCAGTAAGTTTTGCTCCACCACCGACTGCATACAGTCTTTGTGCATTTACCTGTCCCCAAGAGTCACAGCAGGGACCAGATGAGACTGTGCAAGGTTCAGTGCAACTCTTATACACGCCCCCACCCCCGACTACCACGTAATGACAATTCCTAAAAGGGAGAGAAGGGGGAAAGGCACGAGAGTGTGTTTATGTAAAAAGGATAACTCATAAGGCTCTCATGCTCTGAGGGTGACACACACTACTTTTTTGAGATCAGTTAGAATTTAATGGCTCGCCTTTTGTAAACCAGAAAGTATATGTAAAAATGTAAAATCTCATTTTAGCTATGTACTTATGTAGGGATGTATAATTAAGCTCACTCTTTGTGCACAGATGTGATTTCTATCAGTGTAACTAGATGCCCAAGGAAAATCATTATCAGAAGTGCTGAAGAGCCTAGGGCAAAGGAAAATAAAAAATTTGCCCACTCAGCTATTTTACAAATTATATACCTTTGTCAGTAGGTTCTAAATTTGTCATTATATTAGCATATGTCCCTTTCCCCCAGATCCCTAAAACAATTATGTGCTCAGTCAGTAGAAAGACAAAGCTTGAAATAGTTATTTATCCCCATTTAAAAACAGTGGCCATTAAAACAAGGAGAGATTATCAGTTGCCAAACCAACCCCAATTTGGGCAATATTACTTTCTTTACAAACATGAGACAGAAGAATGAAATGTATTAACCAAAGAAGGGAGTCTTTGATAAGAAACCAGTTCCCACAGGATTAATTTAAAATATGTACTCCTTTTCTTAGTAAATATTTAAAGAGTGAGTTTTTTTTTATATTGGCTTCATTGTTGAAGTGTCCAAGAAGTAACACTCAGTTTTTCAGGATTGAATTCGGTGAGATATGGGAGATTCTTGCTAATCGGGACTGCTATTTTTCATTAATTTTTTTTAAGGTAAAGAAACAGTTGGGAGTGACAACAGGGTGGAGGCTTTGGACTCACTGGCTCTGTCACTTCCAGTCATGCAACCTTGACCATGTCTCTGCACTTACACGCTCTCTGTAAAAGGAGAGCTTAACAGGTCCTATCTCAAAGGCTTGTCCTGAGGATTTGATACATTGACAGCGTATAAAAGCTCACTATAGGAGATGTTACACAGTAGGTGCCCAAATAAATGTCAGTTATTATTTCACAGAGTTTATGTGAGAAGTAAATGAATCATACATGCATAGTATACTACTTGGAATACAATAGACCATCAATAAATAGTAGCTATGATTTTATTAGTTACTAAATAAATACCCACCCTCCCCCCAAATAATGAAGCCTGGCAGGCTAAACAAGTGAACAGTTACATTGTCTTCGGCCAGCTTCTGCCTTTCTGCTCAGGAAGTAAAAGAAGCTGCTCCCTATGGTCTGTGATCTGTCAAACTATCTGTCCTCCCAGCTCCTTAGCCCTCCATCGTCATTTGTAGATGACAAAAATAGCTTCTGCAGGAGGCCTTCTCCCTCCCACCTGTTTTGGTAGTACCATTATCACCATGGATGGGAGAAAAACCCCTGAAAAGCGACTATGCTGGTAAGCCTTGTGATGTGACCAAGCAGGGATGGGGTGAGGGCAGAGATGACTCTGGCTGGGTTGCCGAGGGAACACCTCTTTAAGAAGGTGACCACTGAGCTGAAACCTGAAGGATAACGAGAAGGAACATGTTCTAGGGGTTTACTTTGGACGGCAGCCATATGCAGAGACCCTGAGCCATCCGGTGTCCCATCACCGCTGGAGTTCAAGGCTTTTGTGTCCCACTCCACTGACTACTGGATGGCCACTGACAAGTGGAAAGCTTTGGATTCCTTGTTAGCACTTTTTCCTGTGACAGTTTCACCACCTCTGGTTCCTACAGATGGATACCATAGGGATTTAAACTGGATTCAGCCCAAAAGTTTTGCCCCAATAAAAGATTGTTGCTGAAGACCTGTTTCTCCATCGTCTCTTTCGCTCTGGAGGAATATCTGAAAGTCTCCTGTTTTAAATAGTAAGCTTATCTTTTATTATGAAAACAAAAATAATTAAATACCCACGAACCCCACTGTTGTAACTGCGAATATTACCTATTTTGGAAGATTTCCTTCCAGTATTTTTTTCTAGCGTTATGTTTTATATAATAATGATCTTAATTTGCATACAATTTTTAATCTTCTACTCTAGAAAAAAAATTCATGTTTTTATCTATATTATGTAGTTCTCATAACTATCCTATTCATGAATAGGATAACATCATATTCATGAATAAAGCATAATTTGTTTTTCTATTATTGTACATTTAAATAGCTTCTGATTTTATACGATATTCAATTATAAAATTATATAATTTTAAATATATATAATTATATAACAATTAAATTCAGCATTTTCACACACACAGCTTTTTCCATATTTAAAATTTTTCCTTTACAAAGATTTCCCACACTGGATATTAAAATTTTTATAGTTCTCCACATTAACTGCCAATGGACTCCCAAAATGGTTGTATGAATTTACAATGCTCCTAGTAATGTATGGAACACCTTTTCTAGTACTGAGTGGAAAACAAATTTTCATGTCAAATGTGCCTTAGCACTGCACAATATATTCCAAAGTGTTTACTGCTTATCAAATGACTATGATGAGTTCCTAGAACACTTCTGTAAGGATGAAGACAGGATGAAGGACAGCTTATAAGAGCACCTTTATCACTTATTGAGTCATGCATAGTTCTATGAACTTTTTAGACATTGCCTCTTAATCTTTACAATTTCCCCTGAGAGGGAAGCATGATTATTCTCATTTTACAGATGAAGAAATATCAATATGAACTTGGGAAATTAAACAGATTTAATTTTTACCTTTTTTTAATTTTTAACAGCTACCTGACTAATAGAATGCAGAACTGAGTTCAGGCTGATGGAGTCAGAACTTTTGATTCTTCAGTTCTAGAAAAATAAAACCAGAAAAAAGCCAGATTTCTTCAGGAGAGGCTTTAGGTGCAAATAAATACTTATATTTCTGCCTTATTGGTAAGACTACAAGTTTCTTGAGTGCAGAGACCATTTCCTATTCACCACTGCATCTCTGAGCCTAGCACCATTCTCAGTACATAGAAGGCCACTTAATACCTTATTTACAAAATGAAAAGCACATAGGTGTTTATCCTCTACTTTTTCCAGCAGCAATTCTTGAATTTCTGCATAGAAGATGCCCAGGGGTGGCAATCTGGTTGGAAGGCATGGTGAGGGACATGACTAGAAGTTACGTTTGCAGTGAGTATACACACTGATTGCTTAAATTGTGTGTTTATTTAGGACGGTTTTTGAAGGGGCTGATGGAGAATGAAAGAAGCAAAGCCAACCCAAAATATCCCTATTAGTCAAGACAGACTGGATTATTCTATGGTAACAAAAAAAACCCTGAAAATTCCAGTTGTTTAAAAACACAGGGGGTTATATGGAATAAAAATAAATAATAGGGGGAACAAATGTTAAAATAAATTCAGGGGCGGTTGCCGTGGCTCAGCAGGCAGAGCTCCGACCTGCCGTGCTGGAGGTCTGGAGTTCGATCCCTGGTGCCTCCTGCCCATATGCAAATTTAAAAAAATAAATTAAAAAAAAATAAATTAATTAATTAAAAAAATAAATTCAGATCGAAATGTTAGTGATCAATGAAAGGGAGGGGTAAGGGGGATGGTATGTATGAATTTTTTTCTGTTGTCTTTTTATTTCTTTTTCTGAATTGATGCAAATGTTCTAAGAAATTATCATGATGATGAATATGCAACAATGTGATGATATTGCAGATTACTGATTATATATGTAGAATGGAATGATCATAAATTAAGAATGTTAGCGTTTTTTGTTTTTGTATTTTTTTTAAAAAAATTAAAAATTAATAAAAAGAAAATTAAAAAACACAGAGGGTCTGTGCCATGGCCTGATGGCAGGGCCCTGAGCCGGTGGAGGGCGTGCAGCTTGCTCAGGGCTGCGTTCTTTGCACTGGGGGCCGTTGTGCCGATAAACAGTCCAGATGCACAGGTGTGGATGGTGGTATACGTGACACCTGCAGTACTGGCCCTGCTTGGTGGACTTAACTCTCCTGTCACTGGTAACCACATTTGGAAGAGTGTCTCCGCAATACACGTGTTTTTTGTATCATGTGGGCTGTTGTATCCTGTTGGCTTGGGATACTACCTCTCGCTTCACACAGTGGAACATCTTACATGAGGAAGACGGCTGGTGGTTATCACAGCATGGCTGAGTCTATGCCACAGTTCTTCAAAGCATCCAGTTGATAGAAGAATTCAATTAACTATTGCCATTGTAATCTCTCTTTTCCCATTTATTTCATGGATCTACATACATACAAATAATGAGATGAGGTCTTCCTGGCCAACTCACTGCAAGACAGTAATTTAAATGAATTCAAGAATCCTGTTCTTAAAAAATAGTTTTCAATTCTTTATAAATAATGGGGTAACAAGCCAGTTTCTTAGCAATTTATTTCAGGTAATCTGAGCTAATATTAGGGATAATTTTTTTTTCAAATATTCTAAGAAATTTTAAGGCTACAATATCATATAAGATTAGATGAGATGACTTCCGGGTCAAGATGGCGGCTTAACAACATGCGCGTTTTAGTTTGTCCTCCAGAACAACTACTAAATAACCAGAAACAGTACAGAACAGCTCCTGGGGCCACGTCAGTGACCAGACACACAGCGTACCCCAATCTGGATCAGCTGGACCGGCTGCGAGCACCCCCCAGAACCGTGAGTTCCCAAAGCTGCGGCGGCCTGTGCCCCTCCCCTACAGGCCACTTCCCAAAGGGGAAAGGAAAGGACTTTACCAGCAGCAGGGACTGGGCACAATCAAACGCCAATTGTGGAACTAATTAACAAATTCTGACTACTAAAAATAGGCCCCCAGCTTAGGTGAACCTGATCAAAGCAGAGCTTGCTCATTTTTGCCTCTGTGCCAAGGGGGCAGGACTGACAGAAAAAGGGGAAAAAAGGAAAAAAAGAAGGAAACAGAGGTTTTTGTGGCTGTGTATCTACAAAGGCTTGACTGCCTCTGGATACAGCAGCAGGACTTTTCAGGCTGCAACTGCCCCAGGCATAGGCAGAAGTGAGCTCTTTTGGGGGCTTGTCTGGAGCCTGTGCCTTCCCCAGGGGAGGGGTGAAGCCCAACTCAGGTGGAATCCCTCCCTCATGGAATTCAGACCCCAGGGCTTGGTAATTTGAAGCCATTAAAACCAGCCTACAACCTCTCCTCTGTCTCCACCAAGCCCCCAGCAGGGAGAGTCTGCCAAAGTTAAAGGTACCGCATCATCTTATTCTGGTGGGACCTGCAGGCAGACAAGCGCCACACACAGGGCAGGATAAGAAAAACAGAGTCCAGAGACTTCACAGGAAAGTCTTTCAACCTGCTGGGTCTCACCCTCAGGGAAAACTGATGCAGGTGACTCTTTCCTCCTGATAGGAGGCCAGTTTGGTCTGGAAAAATCTGGCTGGGGTCTATAATATCTAAGTAGACCCTCCTAAGTGTGTGTGTGGGGAAAGGCACCACACAAGCAGGGCAAGAAACAAGAAAACAAGGACTAAAAAATTCTCCTCTGTTAAAACTTAAGCTAAAGGTCCAGATAAAGCTGAATGGAATGTCAAAGAACAGATAGACAACAAATTCATCCAGCAAGAAAACCCTAGATAAAAGAAGTGAAAGCAATCTCCAGAATAAACTAATCAAGGTAATTAAATGCCTAGACGCCAGCAAAAAATAACAAATCACACTAGGAAAATTGAAGATATGGCCCAGTCAAAGGAACAAACCAACAATTCAAATGAGATACAGGAGCTGAAACAATTAATTCAGAATGTATGAAGAGACATGGAAAACCTCATCAAAAACCAAATCAATGAATTGAGGGAGGATATAAAGAAGGCAAGGAAAGAACCAAAAGAAGAAACTGAAAGTCTGAAAAAACAAATCACAGAACTTATGGGAATGAAAGACACAGTAGAAGAGATGAAAAAAAAAACAATGGAAACCTACAATGGTAGATTTTGAGAGACAGAACATAGGATTTCTAAACTGGAGGACGGAACATCTGAAATCCGACAAGAAACAGAAACTATAGGAAAAAAAATGGAAAAATATGAGCAGGGACTCAGGGAATTGAAAGACAATATGAAGCACATGAATATACATGTTGTGGGTGTCCCAGAAGGAGAAAAGAAGGGAAAAGGAGGAGAAAAACTAATGGAGGATATTATCACTGAAAATTTCCCAAATCTTATGAAAGACTTAAAATTACAGATCCAAGAAGTGCAGTGTACCCCAAAGAGAATAGATCCAAATAGACATACTCCAAGACATTTAATAATCAGAATGTCAGAGGTCAAAGAGAAAGAGAGGATCTTGAAAGCAGCAAGAGAAAAGCAATCCATCACATACAAGGGAAGCCCAATAAGACTATGCGCAGATCTCTCA
>PVIY010042040.1:0-21221 GCA_004026745.1 Myrmecophaga tridactyla
GAAATACAGAGGCAACCCATTGAAAAGACCAAAGATTATGCGTAAATGAGAGGATTCAGAGGTATGTGTAAATGAGAGAAGTTATTTAGGTAGAGTATGAATAGAGCTAGCAAGCACTTCAGGAGTCAAAGGAGCTAGCAAGGCAATTCTGGACCTCGGTTTGAGGAACAAGGGCTCTGACTACCTCTGGATCTTTACAACAGGTCACTGGCTAGAGTGGACGAGCCCATGGGAAACAGGAAAGGGCCTGTGAGGGGTAGCTGCAAGCAATGGCTTATGAATAAGATATTTCTAATTCATGGTCCTGGTCCTTCTGGATTCATTCCCATTGTGATGTTCACTAGCTTATTATTTGCATATAATTTCCTGTCAAAGTCACAGGAATTACAAATTTTTTTAAAAAAGGGTCTGCCATCCACAGATGGCAAAGGGTGTGTCCCTAAGGGCAGATGGTCTCACGAGCAGATGGATACCTCTGGAAAAAAGCCAGGGCTTTATTTTTAATTCCTGTGCCAAACTTGGAAGTTGTAAATTTTATGTTTCTTTATTTAGGGAGATGGTGTTTCCTTTTCACATGCAACTGCTCTCTAAGAGGATAGCCATGGTCCTGGGGAAGATGGCAAAGCTGCTCATCCCCCCACATACCCAGTCACCCCACATCCTTGAGTTAAATGAAATCTGGGGGTGCTTATAAAAAAGTCAATGCAGGAATGGCAGGTTGTGCTCGGAGCCATGGATAGTTTCCAAGGTAGGTAGTGCGGCCAGTTTATGGAACTTATGGAACACGTACATACTCTACTCAGCACTTCATATGTGCAATCTCATTTATCTCTCACAACCTTCTTATGGGGTAGGAAACCTAGGCTCAGGGCTAGTAAGCATTCTCCCTGATCCAAGCTTGAAGGCCTGGCAATCTGCTCCACAGCCCCAGCCCCGCCGCCAGCCCATCTCTGCTTCTATAGCCTCTATGGCCTGTTTGCTTGTGTCTTAGCCTGCTTGCTTTCTTGATGTAGTTTAGGCACTACAATACCAAAGGGATGTCATTGTCATAGAAACATGGAAACCAGAAATCAAGTGCTCCTTGCCCCCTCATTCCACGGCTGCACTAAAAGGGCCACTGGCTTCACAGAGAGATCACATTGCAAAGACTTTATTTGCCCAACATCTTGCATTAGTTTCTAAAGCACATTCACCAAATGTTAAAAAAATTTAGTAGATTGAAATGCTGGTGATTGGCAAAGGGGAGGGGTGAGGGGTATGGTATGTATGAAATTTTTTCTGTTTTCTTTTTATTGCTTTTTCTGAATTGATGCAGATGTTCTAAGACATGATCATGACGATGAATATACAACTATGTGATGATAAAAAAATAAAAATAAAAATAAAAAAATAAAGCATATTCATGGACTACAACACTTCATCCCACCATGACTTGGCATAATGAACCGCATTTTAATGTGAAAAAAAAGCAGCCTCAGAGAATTGAAATGGACTGTCTGTGTTAGTTTGATTGCTGCTGCAACAAAGTACAACAAACTTAGTGGCTTAAAAGAAGAAATCCTTATTATCTTACCATTCCGGAGGCCAGAAGTGTAGAATGGTCATCAGAGCTGCATTCCCTGTGAAGGTTCTTGGGGGAAAATCCGTTTCCTTGTGTTTTCTAGCTTCTAGAGGCTGCCCACATTTCATGGGCTCACAGGCCTGTGTCACTCCAGCCTCTGCCTCCGTCATCCATCTTTCCAGATCCCTGTGATTACACTGGTATCTCCCAATTATCCAGTGCAATCCCCCCTTTTGATCCTTAATTTTGTATCATGTATGTATTCATTTATTTATTTGGCACGGGCAGGCACCGGGAAGCGAACCCGGGTCTCTGGCATGGCAGGCGAGAACTCTGCCTGCTGAGCCACCGTTGTCTGTCCTTGATCCTTAATTTAATCACAGCCACAAAGTCCCCTGGACTACAAGTAAGGTAACATATTCGGAGATTCCAGGGATCAGAATGCGAGTCTCTGGGTGTGGAGTGGGACACGATTCTGCCTCCTACACGGTCCGAGTCCCACACTCAGAGCCAAGAGCAAGGGTTTCAGCAGCGGCAGCTAAAATGCCCGGAGCTCAGCAGCATCTGCACAGACGTGTGTGCATCAAGTTTCTGCCTAACAGAGCCAGGACCACAGGCTTCTCTCTTTCACCATTTCCCTGCCTCAAAACTGCACCCCCCCCACACACACACAGACACGCAGACACACAGAACTTCCAGCCAGCCAGAGGATTTGGAGCAACAGAAATCACAGCACTACCCAATAGGCCCTTCTTCAACCACCAGAAGTGCAAGGAAAAATAAAATTGGTGAAGTGGATTCAGGCATGAATAATGCAGACCAAGCCCAGGGGTAAACTCTGGGCTTCTACGGGAAGTGGGTTAGAGCTCCAAAGCACTTTAGTAGTTATCCGGAATGCTGTTGATTGACCGAGAGTCAACTCTGGCTAACACGTTTCTGGAACTCTTTGTATCTCCAAGAAACTCCCTAAGTATTATAGGAGCCAAGACTCTGTTGCTTTTCAAAATAAATTTTAAAATATTTTTTCATAAAGATGGGATCTAATACTTACAATTACAAGAAGAAAAGAATAGCAGCATAAATGTCTACGATTGTCATCATTCCTTTCAGCATTTAGGATAGGATTTATTTCATCTGTAATTCCATTAGCCAATTCTGACATTTATTTCCAAGCAGTTCAGTGGCTTTTATGAAGATGAAAACCTGAAGGTAATTAAGCAAGAATACTTCAGCACTGACGACCTTGATACAAGAAAAATAGCTGCTCTTAGTTCCCCAAAAATACAGGGGATGAAAAGTATTCATCAAAAAGAGTTTATGAGATATAGAAAGTGCCCACGTTCTTTCTGTGAAATGCAGTTCATTTAGAACAGTGCATTTCAATTTTATTAACATTAGTTTCACAATAAATAGGTGAAAACTGGTCAAATTTCAAAATATAAGACAGAACCAATTTCAAAGAAAGATCTCAAGAAGAAATTTTAAAAGTTGAGAGAGCAGGAAGTTTTCTCTTTGAAATTAATTAATGACAGCTTTCAGTTTCACAAGTAATCTGCCTTTTCAATGATCGAAAACTCACTTTGAACAATGAAGCCTAAATTTTTCTACTCTAAAAATATTAATCTCCTGGGATGTCACATACAGATGAGCATTTTCACATTTGCATGGAGTTTAACTTTATTTTCTAAAGAGAGGTCTGAAACACAGCCCATATTTCATAGTCCTATTATGTGGGTGTATACATAGAGCAGACGGAGTTCTCTTATTTAGGTTTATTGCTTTCAGAAACCAGCAACCATTTCCAGACGGCTTAAGCCAAATGGAGGGATTGATTACAGGAGGCAGATGCCCCATGGAATACAAGTATAGGAAGGCAGGAGACCAGCCAAGATAGGTTGGACTCAGGAACTGGAGGCTCCTGGTAAGAATCACTTATCCCTGTCCACCCTCATTCTTTCCAAACTGGCCTTCTCAGTGGCTCAGACCCCATGGGGGATGGAAGATGCTCACCTATAAGTCCCAAGTTCACAGGCTGTAGTTCCAGCCACATGGGTCTCTGTGTGTGCATGTGGCCAGATTTCTCAGAAATAAGCCCATCTTGCTTAAATGCTCACCTTGGCTGGATGGACCAGGCCTGGGCATATGTCCACAATAAATCATTGCACCAGTTGGGGTTCAGTGATTCAAAAAGGGACCAGTCAGACAACTCATCACCTATCCACTGAAAGGAAATCATTTGCTAGGAGCTCAGTGAAGACTCTGAATGCTCTGAATGGTCAAATCCTACTGCCAGAAAAACATCTGGGGTTCCTTTGAGCCTGTGCTTCTGAAGAGCTTGCAGCGGGCATTTGGAGCAAAATGATTCGTCCTTGGTGAGGACAACACCCCATTTTGCAGGTGCATAACGTCCCTCACCTGCCCACCAAATGCCAAAAATGCCCCCTTCCCAGTTAACAGTGACACTAATCCACACACCTTCATGTTAAGTGCTTTGCTGGAACGCAGTACTGCATTCTATTGGAAGTCACTGAAATTTACTCCAGTCACGCTCTCTTTTGAAACTCACGCATGAGGGTTTTGAGACCCATGGGCAAGGTGTGAAATGAGACCGTGCTTACAGGACAGGCTTTGGTAGAAGACAGCCTGGCTCTGCAGCCTGCTGGCCACGTGACCTCAGGCAAATCCCTTAATCTCTCTGAGCTGTGGTTCTTCCCCGTCCATGAAGTGAACAAAATATCACTCTCCCTTATGGTTTTTGTGAGGATTAAGTAAAATCATGTATTAGGTTGAATCATATTAAATATTTGGTTTTGCAGGTCAAAATGGTGGCATAACTATAATTCCATATGGTTCCACCTATCCCATACGTTCTTAGCCCAATGACTGGTACATAGTAAGATCTCACCAAATGGCAAATACAAATCTTACAGGGATGCAAGTTGAACGTGGAATGTATACGGTACAATAAAAAAACATCGTCTCTATGTAAGAGCACTCTGCCCCCCTCCCCATCCTTAGTCAGAATACAGCACGTGCCCTTTTCAAGGTATAAACAAAGGTGGGAAGGAAATATTCTTTAGAGAATTCTAGTTGAACATCATCAGTGGCTGCTCAAAGGTGACTGACTGACAATAGGTTGGACAGAAAGAAGGTAGGGTCCCAGTGGATTCTGAGCGTTTGGGCCCCAAGTAGCCTTCCCGCTTAGGGAAGACACTGGAGAAAGTGATTACATGCTGTGACTCATCAGTCATTCGTTGGAGGACAAAACAAAGCCCTCTCTTCCAGCAAGCTGGAGGTGGTGAATGGGCTTGGAAGTTAGGGGGTTGTTGATGTGGGGGAGGCTTTCATGTCTGGTGACTTCAGCTTTACCTTGAATTTGGCATTAAAAAATAGCTTATTTCAAGTGCCCCAAGCCCCTTTACCTGCCCCTTCCATACGCAGGTTGCCCTCTTATCCTCTACCTGGTTAGCAGCTCTGAATACCAACAGGCCAGGAAAACACAGAGAGCATTAACTGATGAGGTACAGCACAAGAATATTTCTTGGCGCTTACCACTGGCAGTTAACTTTTAATTAAAAGGTAAAAAAGACATTAATTATCAGTTAACAAATTTCAATCTCAATTCAGACAACAGAATTAATGTGTTTAAAAAAGGCCTCAATAATTATTTCTTGAAGTTTAGAAAAGGGTTGAAGATAAAAGTATATACCTCTTCCCCCACTCTTCTCTTCTGGCTTCAGGGAAGTTGGCTGTAAGGTCAGCCATACCCAAGACCTGTTTCCCAGCGCTCTAGATTTAAGGTCACATTAAAAATAACTTTGAAAGAGAAGGTGTCTTACCCCAGCAATAAGGAAGCCTCACGGGCAGGTTAAAGTTTTTTCCTGCCTTGCCTCCCACAGAGCCTGACTTTCTCAATGGAGGTAGAAGTAGTCCTGGCTGCTTACTTAAGCCAAAATGGATTTTGTCCACACTGAAAAAGTCTCTAAAGCTCGGATAAAAATTTTCCTAAGAGTGGAAGTAAAAGCTTCCATGACTTTAGAGCTTCAGACTGACCAAGCTTTCTGGTAGAGGACAATGCTTCTCTACTGCTCCTGTAGAGTTATTTATCACTTGTGACTCCCCACCCCACCCTCAAACCTCCTTCTGGGATATTTGCCCCACGTTTTTCCATAACCATCATTTTCTTTCCTTCCTTTTTTTCTTGGAATGAAAAACTGAGCTGGTAACTCTTGCTTGAATTATTCAGCCTCTGAGAACAGAAAGTAGAAAGCGGATCTAAAGGCTTTAAGCTCCTAAGATTAAATATTGCTACACCAGATGGGCAGCATGCTTTGAGATCACCAACCCCCCAAAAAATAAATTAAAGCCTGGGTCAAACACAGCAAAAAAAAAAAACCCACATGGTTTTCATTTTGAAAGACCATAGCTAGACTGCTCTTTTGGTTTCTCCACTAGACCACAGGGCTTGAGCCTTACCGGCCAAAGGTTTAAGGAGGAAGCTTTGCAAAGCTGAAGCAAAAGCAGCACTGGTCCCTATTGTTAAGGATGCTCATTCTTCCCAATGAGGAGAAGACATATTTCCAGGAGACCAGCACTTCTGCACAGTGTTTCCCTCAGCCTGGAGCCCTCGCTGCTGCCTTCCAAGCCCACCCCCTTGCCTGATGGAGCTATTTCTCAAAACCTGCTCAAGCATCCCCTCCTCTGTTGCCACCACCACCATTCCAAGGCCGTATGGGCTGAATTTTGTCCCCTGAAAAGATATGTTGAAATGCTTATCTTCCATGAGAGTGATCTTGTTTGGAAATAGGACCTTTGAAGATGTTATTGGTTAAGGAGAAGCCAGTATGGAGTAGGGAGGTGTTTCAGTTTGCTAAAGCTGACAAATGCAATATGGGCTGGCTTTTAACAATGGGGAGTTATTAGCTTACAATTACAGTCCTAAGGCCATGACGATGTCCAAATTAAGGCACCAACAGGATGATGCCTTCTCTGAAGACTGGTTACCAGCAACTCTTCTGTCAAATGTCTACTGGTCCTTCTCTCCCAGGTTTCATTGCTTCAGCTTCTGGCTTCTCTGTCTGTGGCTCTTTCTCTAAACTTCTCTGGGGCTTTTTCTGAACTTCATCTCTTATAAAGGGCTGCAATAAGGAGATTAAGACCCATCCAGGGACAGGTCTCCACTGAAATGACCTAATGAAAAGGTGCCACCCACAATAGGTCTAAACCCACAGGAACGGATTAAAAGAATACAGCCAAGGGGGTGTGAGAGTACTTCAGTGGTAGAATTTTTTTTTTTAAACATAAAAACAAACAAACACGAACATTCTTACCATATAATCATTCCATTCTTGGTATATAATCAGTAACTCACAATATCATCACATAGTTGTATATTCATCACCATGATCATTTCTTAGAGCATTTGCATCAATTCAGAAAAAGAAATAAAAAGAAAAAAGAAAAAAACTCGCACATACTATACCCCTTACCCTTCCCTCTCATTGACTGCTAGTATTTCCATCTACCCAATATATTTTAGCCTTTGTTTCCCTTATTTTTTTCTATACCCCTTACCCCTCCCTTTCATTGATCACTAGCATTTCAATCTATAAATTTATTTTAACATTTGTCCCCCTTATTATTTATTTTTAATCCATATGTTTTACTCATCTGTCCGTACCACAGATAAAAGGAGCACGAGACACAAGGTTTTCACAATCATGCAGTCACACTGCAAAAGCTGTATCATTATACAATCATCTTCAAGAAACTTGGCTACTGGAACACAGCTCTATATTTTCAGGCACTTCCCTCCAGCCTCTCCAATACACCTTAACTAAAAAGGGGATATCTGTTGTGAATTACTGATTATATATGCAGAATGGAATGATCATATGGTAAGAATGTTTGTGTTTGTTTGTTGTTATGCTTAAAAATTTTTTTAATTAATTTAAAAAAAAAGTGGTATCTATATAATGCATAAGAATAACTTCCAGGATAACCTCTTGACTCTGTTTGAAATCTCTCAGCCATTGACGCTTTATTTTGTCTCATTTCTCTCTTTGCCTTTTTGGTCGAGAAGGTTTTCTCAAACCCTTGATGCTGAGTTCCAGCTCATTCTAGGATTTCTGTCCCACATTGCCAGGAAGGTCCACACCCCTGGGAGTCATGTCCCACGTAGAGAGGGGGAGGTCAGTGAGTTTGCTTGCTGTGTTGGCTGAGAGATAGATCACATCTGAGCAACAAAAGAGGTTCTCTGGCAGTGACTCTTAGACTTAATTTTAAATAGGCTTAGCCTATCCTTTGCGGGAATAAGTTTCATATGAACAAACTCCAAGTTTGAGGGCTCCACCTATTGCTCTGGTTGTCCCCACTGCTTGTGAGAATATCAGAAATTCTTCAGTGGTAGAATTCTTGCCTGCCATGTAGGAGACCTGGTCCATGCACTTCACAAACAAACAAACAAACAAAAATTCAACAAAGGTGCTACAACAACAGGATACTCATATGGAAAAATCATGAAACATGTGATCCAAAGCCAAACAGCATACAAGAAATGAAAAAAAGAACATGACCTTTTCTGGGGTACAAAACAGCTTCAAACCAACACAGTGGGCCCTAACCCAATATAACTGGTGTCCTCAAGCAAAAAGGGCTGCTACACAGAGAGAAGACAGCCTTGGGATGACAGAGGCGGGGATTAAGTTATGCTGCCATAAACCAAGGAATATTGTAGATTACCAGCCACCCACCAGAAGCCAGGAAAGAGACATAGAGCAGTGTCTTCATTTGCCTGGGCTACCATGACAAATCCCACAGCTCAGCTGACCCAAACAACAGGAATGGATGGCTCACCATTTGGAGGCTAGGAGTCAAGCATTGAAGTGTCGGCAGGACAGTGCTTCCTCTGAGGTCTGTATGGTGGTGGTGGCTTGCTGCCGTCCATACCTCCAGCCCTTCCTCTATCACATGGCCATCTGTCTCTTGTCTCTTCCTGACTATGTCCACACTTCCTCTGCTTGTAAGGACTCTGGTCATGTTGGGGTAAGGCCCACCCCAGTTCTGTGTGACCTCACATTAACTGACAAGAACTTCAAAGGTCCTGTTTATAAAGAGCTAACATGTGCAGGACCGGGGGTCAGGACCTGAGCAGGTCTTTGAGGGGGACAAGATTCAGTCCATGACGCACAAATCCTCCACTGTAAGGGGGAGCACGGCTCTGTCAATACCTTGACTTCAAACTTCTGGCCTGCTTGGAACTATAAAGTTCTGCTGTTTAAGCTAACTACTCTGTGACATTTTGTTATAACAACCCTGGCAGCCTAAGGCACTGGGATTCCCAACTAGATTATAGAACTTCTCACACTGCCTCCCAAATACCTGCTTACCTCATGCCTCCCTCATGAAGAGGGAGAGTTCTGAAGTCAAACTCACAGAGTACCCTGGGTTTTCTTCAGTGTGTGAGCTGTGTGACCTTGAGAAGGCTGAGTGACTTCTCTGAGCCCCCAGTGACTTCTCTGAGTCACACAGACTGGAAATATTGACCTCACAGGAGAACTGCCCGAGCCTGCTCAGAACAGAGGGTCACCAAATCGGATCCCCTCTGTGCTGCTCATCACCCAGAGCATCTGCCTCACTCCCACGCCCTTAGCACCAAGCCCAGACCACGAGTGTGACCAGCACCCATTAAAAAACAAATGAATAATCCCACCCACACCCACAAAAAAAAATATCTACAGAACACCATCATCTCAAGGAAACAAAGACAATCCCAGGTAGACTGTTGGATAAAACTGTGTAATTCACTTTGCTTTCATTCTAGCCTCACCAAGCACTCATCTGATAAAAACTTCACTTTTCCCACTGTATTAGTTAGGGTTCTCAGGGAAACCGCACCAGCAGGAGATATCTATAAATATGAGATTTATAAAAGTGTTTCACACAACCATGTGGATGAAAGAGTCCAAAATCTATAGGGCAAGCTGTGAGCTGAGAGCTTTGTCGGAGGTCCTCAACTATATCCCCAAGAGAGGCTGGTTGGCTGAAGTGGAGAGAGAGACCGTCTTTCTTCTGAATTCTCCTTAAAAAGCCTTCAGGTGATTAGATTAAATGCCACTCATTGGAGAAGACACCTTCCTTAGCTGCAGATGTGATCAGCCATAGATTCAATGAATGTGATCATGATTTAAGTCCACAGGATGTCCTCATAGCAGCAGAGAGGCCGGTGCTTGCTCAACCAGATAACCAGGCACAATCACCTGGCCAACTTGGCACATGAACCTGACCATCACAACTAATAAATAGAGCACAAGTTATCTAACCAGTGAAAAGGAGTGTTCTCTCAAGTAAACGAATGACATCATGTTCTGGTTCTTAACCCAGGTCCTGATGAGTTTAGTTTATATGAGACCACATTCTAGATTTTCCTGTGCTGAGTTACTTTAATCAAAAAGCCTGGGAAGGGACTTTTCCACTATCTTCTCTGTTTCTGTTTCTGGCCCCTATTCCCTCCCCCTCCCCTTTCCTTATCTCTTCCCTCAGGCCCTACCTTCCCTCCTTCCCTGCCATCCCACCAACATCTCTCCTTCTCCAGCTCCCAAATATCCTACTGTTGAATCTCCTAGGAAGTTTGATTCAGGGACTCCCAAACTCAACGCAGAATTCCTTTTGTGCTTATGTGTGACCATGCTACCCGAGCAAGGTAACTGCAACCTCCCCACCCCCCACACAGCACAGGTGGGAACAGAAACGTCATTAATTCTGGAAGGACTAGAGCAGGAGTATGGAAATCAGAGACTCAGGACAAGTCCCCCAGGATGTTAGAGCTTCATGCCCCAAAAGAGAAAAAAAATGCATGAGTCTATGGTTTCCTTCTCAGCCTTTGACTCTTATATGTGACCTTTCTTTACACTTATTTAGATCATTTGTCCACACCTTTCATCTCTGTTTTTCTGGAAATAAAAGGCTGTTGGGCAAGAAATGAAAAATAGCACCATTTATTTTTATTATTTATTTATTTATTTTTGCTTGGGCAGGCACCAGGAACCATTTATTTTTAAAGAAACAACAACAACAATATCAACAAAAAAAATTTCTAGAATGCATATTATATGTCAGCCTCCTTGCTAAAAAATGGGGATAAGACCCAATTGAGTACCTTAAGAACTAAAGATTTTTTTGAGGAAAATATAAGTGGGGATGATTAATTTTAACCCATTGTGGTGTTATACCACAGTGTTTTAGTTTTCTAAGCTATGAAGCAAATACTATGAAATGGGCTGTTTTAAACAATGGGAATTTATTAGCTAACAGTTCCGAGGCTAAGAAAATGCCCAAATTAAAGCATTTTCTAGACTCTGCTTTCTCCCTAAGACTACGGCATTCTTGTACTGGCTGCTGGTCCTTAGCTTATCACACGGCAAGGCACATGGTGGTATCTCCTGGTCTTTTCCATCCCTTTCAGGTTTCATAGATTTCAGCTTCTTGTTTCCATGGCTTTCTTTGTGCGAATTTCATTCTCTTACAAAGGATTGCAGTAATAAGATTAAGTCCCACCTGAATGAAGTGGCAACACCTTCACTGAAATAGCCTCATTTAAAGGCTTTTTATTTAAAGGCTCATTTAAAGGCTATTATTATTAATCCATTCACACCTACAGGAATGGATTAGATTTAAGAACAGGTTTTCCTAGGGTACATACAGCTTCAAACCACCAGACACAGATATGATCTAAAGTGTAGCGTCTTCAGGTCATCTAAGGTGAAAGGAAGAATGGGATGATGGGTGAAAATGAACAAAGGATGGAGAGAAAGAAGAACTGAAGGCACTGTGAACAAAATGACCAAAGATTCAGAAGAATTGAAAATCCCTGTATTCAGGTTATCTTCCAGGAGATTTGTGGAGCAGAGAGGAAGCATAGTGCACAGGTCTTTGAGTGAAGAGGGAATTTGGAGTGAAAGTGTGAAGACCCTCATCTTTGCCTCCCTATAAAGGTGGACTTTAGTAGCTGGAAGGCACTGATTATTTTAAAGTGTGTAAAGAAGGAATTGCTGGGCGGGCCACGGTGGCTCAGTAGGCAAGAATGCTTGCCTGCCATGCCAGAGGACCCGGGTTTGATTTCCGGTGCCTGCCCATGTAAAAAAAGAAGGAACTGCTTGGCAATGTGGAAGCTAGAGTAGGTGAAAGAGAGACACAGACAGAAAAAATGATGAGGACTAAAAACCAGATTGGTCATATGAGGCTGCAGACAAAGGGAGGGAGCAAGAGATTGCTACGGGATAGAATGCTGAGACTGGATGATAGCACATGAGTAGGAGGGGCAGGTGTCCATGCTCGCTAACTTGAGCAACTGGCTCAGTCCTAGTACAGTTAATCAAAATGGGAATTACAAGAAGAAGTTTAGGTGGTCCCTTTGAACAGCTAGATCAAAATTGCCACTAAATAGTTGGAAATATAAATCCAGACAGCAAGTGACTATAGATTCAAAAAATCATGAACTTCTTCAACCCAGAGATAGGCATTTGATTTTAATATCTAATGTCTAACGTGAGAAGATATCCCAGGGAGAATGTTCAGAGAGTGAAGAGAGACAGGCTACAGACAGAAGCCTGGAGAACACTACCAGCATTTTAGAGGCAAAAGGAGAAAGCTGGGCAAGCACAGGAAAAAGAATCATGTCAGGAGCCAGGAGGAAAAACCAGAAGGCAGCAATTTCCAAAGTCAAGAGAAAAGAAAGCATTAGGAAGAAAAGGGTGATTGACAGTCAAATGCCACATTGAAATCAAAGCTTATGAGTTATTACCAGCTCCCACAATTTCCATTCCACTAAGGGGGTAACCCCTGGGCCTGTCGATCAGGGTACCCTGAGTTTTCTATTTATATTGAATTGTGTTGCCGAATTTAAGTCTCCCTTATTCACCCATTGGGCAAATACTTGATGATGGTGATCCTGTGGCCTTCCTGGCTGAGGGACAGTAGCACTATCCCCACAGGACCCTTTGTCGGTTGTCCTAAACCAGCCGTCTTTAATACTTTCTGTCTTGGAAACCCTTCACTCTCATAAAAACTAGCAAGAATCCCAAAGAGATGTAAATTACATCCATTGATGGTTATAAAAGTCACAATTAAGGAGATATATTTGTAAATATGTATTTAATTCATTTAATAATTACAACAATAAACCTGTCACCTGTTCATATTATTGAAATGTTTTTATGAAAAAGTAACCATTTTCAACAAAAATTTATTGAAAAGAATGACACTAGCTTGTTTTACAAAGTCTTTAAGGTCTGACAGCTGGATTCTCATGTTCACTCTACTGTGATATGTTAAATTATTGAAGAAAATTCAGCCTCACACAGGTTCCTAGTAGGAAAAGGGAGGAGTATTTCAATAACCTTTTCCTATAATTGTGGATACTCCTCTTTGATTCTACACAAAACTCAGTAATTTCTTGAAGATGGGTGTAATGTGCAGTCGGAAATCATCGTAAACTTTTCATATTCCGCCCCATTAAAACGCATTAATCAAGTTTTATTAAAATAAAAAAATAAATAAAACTCATTAGTCCATTTTGCACTTTAAATGCATCTTTTGCCCATGGTCGATTGTATAATACCCCCCAAGCTCCATATGGATGAAAGAGTTAAATGTAAATAATAAAAACCTAAAAGTGCTGGAAGAACACAGGGACAAATTTCTTGGCGTGATGAAGGCTTCTTTCACCCTAACTCAAAACCCAGAAATAGCCGCGGTGGGTGGTGCGACCCTTCAGCGCGCCAGGCCGCGGGGGCGAGCGCTGCCTTCCCGAGCGGGTGCAGGGCGCGGGCAGCACAGGGGCCCCTCGGGAGCGCCGCGGGGACGCCGGGACCATGGCGCTGCTGGCGGGGCGCTGTACTACTTCAGGTCCCAGTACCCGGGCAAGGTCGCGCTGCCGGAGCAGGAGGTGCTGAGCCTGCGCCCCCCTGGGGACAGCGAGGCTGGCCGGAGGGGGTCACCAGCCCCGGCGGCGACGGCGGCCTCTTCCCGGCCACTTCCGCGCTGGTGATCCTCGCTCCCGAGCCCAGCCCCGCGCCCACCCGGCTGCCACGTGCCCGCTTCCCCGACGCCTTCCAGCCCTGGCTGCACCACCGAGCGGCTTCCAGCGGCCGGGCGCGTGTTTCCGTCCCGGGGACGCCCCGCAGCGGTCCCCGCAGCAGCTGCACGCCAGAGGGGCGGCGGCAACAGGTCAGCCAGGGCGGCTGGAACGACAACCCCATGGTGGTGGACGAGCCGGGCGCGCGGGGCAGCGGCGCGAACGGGGGCCTCGATGGCGTGTCGTCGGGTGGTCTGCATGGCCGGCCACTACCTCCGGACCCACTCCACACCCTCAGCAAATCTGAGGTCACCATCACTTTGTCATTATACCAACTGGCCTGACACTCTTTCAACCATAAAAATTGTGGCTTATTATGTTTCTTGAAGATGATTGTATTATGATATAGCTTCTGCAATGTGACCGCGTGATTGTGAAAACCTTGTGTCTCATGCTCCTTTTATCTATGGTACAGACAGATGAGTAAAACATATGGATTAAAAATAAATAAATAAATAAATAGGGGGAACAAATGTTAAAATAACGTTAGTAGATTGAAATGCTAGCGATCAATGAAAGGGAGGGGTGAACGTTTTAGTATAGAGATATGTACGCAAGATTAATACACTCAAGAAAAGAAGTTAGAACACCCAGAGGCTAACAGCTTCAGGAAGATGCCACCACCACCTCTTCTTCCCCAGTCCCCACTAGTTTCCTGAGTCTTACAGGCATCTGCTCCATGGAACACAGCCACCCCATGGAACCCATGGCCATAGCCTAAGCAGCCACTCCAACCATCAGCCATTGTGGGGAGACATTCTGGAAGGCCATGAGATGTCTCAGTGCAGACATTTCACCTTGTTTTGGATTTTGAATCATCACTTTATATAATATACATAACAACTATATAGTACATGGCATATCTAATAAATATATGATATATTATATATAAAGTAATATAAAATGACATATAAATTATGTATTTATATATATATTAAAACCTTCCAGGTTTTCCCATCACTGGAACACAGTGGACCCAGGATGTGTCTCCTCATCACGTGGTCCAGGGGAGTTAGGGACAGGGTGGGGGAGTGGGAAAATCTCTCCATGCCCCAGAGTAAAATTTAAAAAAATAAGTAAACTCCAAATGGAAAATACAAAAACAAGAAAGAAGACAGGCACACAGGATTTAGTATATGGGCTATAGCTTTATTTTATTAAATCCCCTCATATCTTCTAAGTACAGAAATTGGAAACCACTATCACTAAAACACCAATCGTTGGGAAGATTTGAAGGTAAAGTAATCTAATGGAGTAGTGTTCCCTCCCCACCTAGAACATAGAGACCCTTTCACAGCCAGTGAGGAGACACCTGTAATGGAAGCCGGTCTGGGGGAAAAGCCAACAACCTCCTAGGCACGATGATGGCAGGGTTTATCGTTTTGCAGGAGACAATGTCAGGATCATGTAATAGGAGCATTATCCTTTTCATTGTGTGAGACTGGCTGTGCTGCATCCATGAGGAAAGAGTGCTCACCTGGGCAAGGTGTGCCTGTTTTGCTGGTGAACAAGGGAGGCGGTCAGCTGCCCAGTTGCCTGGTCATGGCATGGAAGTACCCAGACTCTCCAATAGCAACAGAGTCTACCTGTCCACCTGGGGCCTTTGGACAGGTGAGTCTCCATTAGCGTCCAGCTGAACCCAGAAGGGACCACACTGGATAAACCCCACTCCTCCTTAGGAGACCTTAGAAATCTCCCAAGGGAGGTGGACCCAGTGAGCAGGGGGCCTTGAAAGAGGGGTGGTGTGGTAAGGAGGGGGAATGAGAAGAGAGAGCAAGTCAGGGGTGAGGGGAACTTCACAGCCTTCTCTCTAAGGTCAAAGTCCCCACAGCTGTCAAATGGGCTGTAAAAAGAAACACCCCAGTGGATGAAATCCCAGCCTCTCGTGTTCTTCTGCAATTAACCTGACTCTTCCAGGGAAAAACTTTGTGTTTGTATCCACCAACATCCAGAATGGGCTCAGAAAGTGAAAAACTAGGAGGTACTCAAGGGAAGGACAGTTAAATCCCCAAATATATTGTTGGAATTTAATGCCAATGGCTAGAGCCCCTGCTCACCACCCCCAGTTCCCTTTATGAGAAACTAATGCTTCCCAAATCAAATGAAAGGGAGAAAGCTGCAAAATGTTCCTGAACCTTGAATAAATACACAGTTCTGATAGATTTGAGTGCTCTAACTTAAATGGGCATTACCTTCGTATGGTTCACCCTTTATGTCCTTCAACATAACTTCATAAACTCTTTATTGCCTGAAGCTTTGTGCAGCTGTTATAGAAGTCTCATTATTTATTTGTGCAACTTCCTCAAAGAAGCAATGAAAAATTCACAGCATTTAGTGTAGATGAAGACCACCTCTTCAAGGTCAAGAAATCCAGCTTCCTAAATGTGGAACGTGCATGTCGGAAGGACTTACAAAGTCTTCATGATGCAGAAATTTTAAATTTTTCTACCCTTTTCAGGAAGAAAATGACTCCTTTTATTGTCCTTGGGAGGCTAGAGGAGAGTTATTAATACTCAGTACTGATGCAAGAACTATTTATGGAATGCATAGTATGTGACAAGTAGTACATTAGTCTCTGTGGGTGTATGTAAAATGTAGAAAATACATGTCATCCTATTCATGCTAATATTCCATTAAGGACAATAGGATAACCACAAACAAATGGGATAGAAGACTGAGATTGCCAAACAAGAGTTGTAGGTATGTATCAATGTAAAACAAATATCTAGATACTCTTGACCCCAAATTACCAACTTTTAACATTTTCCCACTTTTATTTTCTCCTCTTTTCTCTTTCTCCTGAATCTTTTAAAAGTAAGTTGAAGTCATTTCAACACTTTATCCTCAAATGTTTCTTCTCAGAAAAAAGGCATTTTTCTACATAACTTGAATACTATTATCACATCCAAGAAATTTAATATTGATACAACATCATCCAATATACAGTCTATATTTGAATGCCACAGTTATCCATGATTCTAACAGGGACCAAGCAATGTATTTCATCAACTCTAACCTGAGAAAGTCATTAGAGAGGAGACTCTTTAGTCTCTTTTTACCCAGAAAAGATTCTTACCCTAATGTTTTATTTTTTTTGGCATATTTTTGAAGAGTCTCACAATCTGGACTTGTCTGATTATTTCCCTATGATTAGATTCAGGTTAAATGTTGGCAACAGAATACTAAATCTGATGCTGTGCCCTTCCCATTCCAACAGAGCATCAGGCCAGTAATTTCAGCCTGTCCCACAGCCATGCTGCTGTTGGACCGCTCAGCTAAGTGGCATTCAGATCTCTCCATTGGGAAGAGATTCTTTTCCCTGGTAATTACTAAATAACCTAGGGAGTGGCATTCTGAGACTACTGGAATATCCTGTTCCCCTACAGTTTTTCAACCCTTGATTTTTCAACCCTTGACTCAATTACTGTGGTAACTGCAAAATGATGGTTTTCTAACTCCATCATGTCTCCTCTTTTTATTGTGTTTTGCATTTACCTTATGGATTTGAAGGAGGAACCCAAAAAGAGCTGCAGTAGCTATACTAATATTGGAAAAAAATAGACTTTAACTGCAAAAATGCTATGAGACAAAGACGTTGTATATTAATAAAAGGAGCAACCCACAAGGAAGAAATTAAAATCATAAATATTTATGCATCTAACCAAGGTGCTCCAAAATGCATGAGGAAAACACTGACAAAACTGAAGGGACAAATAGACATCTCTACAATAATAGATGGAGACTTCAATACACACTATCATCATACATAGAACATCTAGACAGAGGTTCAGTAAGGAAACAAAGAATTTGAATATGATAAATGAACGAGACTTAACAGACATATGCAGAAAATTCCACCCCAAAATAGCAGGATACACATTCTTCTCAAGTGCTTGTGGATCCTATTTTCCAGGATAGACTACATATGGGTCAAAACAAAACAAATACTTGCAACTCAAATCAAACAGCACATTAAAAGAATCATATAACATGATCAAGTGGGTTTTATCCCAGGTATGCAAGGGTGGTTCAACACAAGAAAATCAATTAATGTAATATTCCACATTAACAAATTGAAAGAGAAAAACCACATGATCATCCTGATAAATGTAAAAACAGCATTTGACAAAATCTAGCATAGTTTTCTTAATTAAAAAACACTTCAAAAGATAAGAATAGAAAGAAACGTCCTCAACATGATAAAAGGCACACATGAAAAACCCACAGCTAACATCCTACTCAATGGTAAAAGACTGAAAGTTTTACCTCTAAGATCTGGAACGAGGCAAGGATGTCCACTGCCACCACTGTTATTCAACATTGTGCAAGAAGTTCTAGCTAGAGAGAGAGAGCAGAGAATGCTGCAGCACCACGAAGCAGAGAGTCCACCAGCCAGCAGCCTTTGGACATGAAGAAGGAAAACGCCTCCCGGGATGCTTCATGAAACCCGAAGCCAGGAGGGAAGAAGCTAGCGAATGATGCTGTGTTCGTCGTGTGCCCTTCCAGCTGAGAGAGGAACCCTGACCGTGTTCACCATGTGCCTTTCCAGATGTGAGAGAAACTCCGACTGTGTTTGCCATGTGCCCTTCCACTTGAGAGAGAAACCCTGAACTTCATCGGCGTTCCTGAACCAAGATAACAATATGTGGTCAAGCTATGGAAAGCAAAAACAGAATTTTTCAAATCACCATTTTTCTCACAACACTTTCTGGCTCCATGATCAAGTACAGTCCTGGACACACAGTCAAAACATATCAGACATTCACAGAATTTGATAAATAATGATATCCACAAAAGATGAGCTGTACTTTTCATTCATTAATAAAAATTAAAACCAAAAGGAAAAAAAAAGTTCTAGCTAGAGCAGTTAGGCAAGAGAAAGAAATAAAAGGCATCCAATTTGGAAAGGAAGAAGTAATGCCTTCAGTATTTGCTGATCACATGATCCTATAATTAGAAAGTCCCAAAAAAATCTACACAAAGCTACTAGAAGTAATAAACAAGTATAGCAAAGTGGCAGGATATGATATCAACATGCAAAAATCAGCAGTGTTTCTATACTCTAGTGATGACTAATCTGAAGTGGAAATACAGAAAAAAATTTTATTTACAATAGCAACTAAAAAAATCAAATATCTACGAATAAATTTAACTACAGATGTAAAGGACCCATACACAAAAACTACAAAACATTGTTAAATGAAATCAAAGAAGATCTAAATAAATGGAAAGATGTTCTGTGTTCATGGATTGGAAGACTAAATATCATCAAGATGTCAATTCTACACAAATTGATATGCAGATTCAGTGGAATCCCAACCAAAATTCCAATAGCTTGTGTTGCAGAAATGGGAATGCCATTCATCAAATTTCTTTGGAAGGGTAAGGGGCCCCGAATAGCCAAAAACATCTTTAAAAAGAAGAGCAAAGTTGAAAACTCACACTTCTTGACTTTAAAGCATATTACAGGGCAGGCCATGGTAGCTCAGCAGGCAGAGTTCTCGCCTGCCATGCCAGAGACCCGGGTTCAATTCCTGGTGCCTGCCCATGCAAAAAAATAAATAAATAAAGCACATTACAAAGCAACATGATCAAAACAGCATGGCACTGGCATAAAAACAGGTATATTGACTGATGGAATTGAATTGAGTGTTCAGAAATAGACCCTCACATCTACGGCCAATTGGCATTAAAAAGTTCAATCTTCAATTGACTGAGAAGTCCACCCAAATGGGACAGAATAGTCGCTGTCTATGGTGCTGGAAGAACTGGATATCCATATCCAAAACTATGAAAGAAGAGCTCTATGTCACACCTTATACAAAAGCTAACTCAGAATGGGTGAAAGACCTAAATACAGGAGATAGTACCATACAGGTCCTAGAAGAAAATGTAGGGAAGCATCTTGAAGATGCTGTGGTACGTAATGGTTCCTTAGGCTTTATGCCCAAAACACAAGTAAGGGAAGAAAAAATAAATAATTACGACCTCTTCAAAATTAAAAACTTTTGTATTTCAAAGGAGTTTGTCAAGAAAGTGAAACCTACACAGTGGGAGAAAATATTTGGCAATCACCTATCTGATAAAGGTTTAGTATCCAGAATATATATAGAAATCTTAAAATTCAACAATAAAAAGACGAAAAAAAGCATTTAAAAATGGGCAAAAAGACTTGAATAGGCATGTTCCCAAAGAGGAAATATAAATGGCCAAAAAGTACATGAAAAGATGCTCCACATCACTAGCTATTATGGAAATGCAAATCAAAACCATAATGAGCTATCATTTCACATCTATTAGAATGGCCACTATTTAAAACAAAACAGAAAACTATAAGTGTGGAAAGTATGTGAAGAAATAGGAACACTCATTCACTGCTGGTGGGAATGTAAAATGGTGCTGTTGAAGACAGTTTTGTGGCTCCTCAGGAAGCTAAGTATAGGATTGCCATAAGACCTGGCAATCCCGCTGCTAGTTAATATGCAGAAAAAACTGAAAACAGGGACTCGAACAGATATTTTCACACTGCCGTTCATAGTGGCATTATTCATAGCTGCCAAAAGATGGAAGCAACTCAAGTGTCCCTCAACCAATGAATGGATAAACAAAATGTGATGTATACATACAATGAGATATTATTCAGCTGTAAGAAGAAATGAAGTCCTGATGTATGTGAAAGCATGGATGAGTGTTGAGGATAGTAGGTTGAAGGAAATAAGCCAGGACAAATATTGTATGATCACCAATCTGAACTTTTTATAATATGCAAACTCACAGAGCTAAAATATAGAATACATAGAGTCTAGAATACAGATTACCAGGAGATAGAATGGAGACAGAGAATGGGGCCCTGATGCTTAATCTGTGCACAATTTCTAATTAGCGTGATTGTATATGTTTGGAAATGGATAGTGTTGATGTAACACATTATTGTTAGTGTAATTAACAGCTGAATTATGTGTGTGAATGTGGTTGAAAGGGGAAATTTTGAATTGCATATGTTACTAGAAGGAAAGCTAGATGAGAAAACATGGGGCTGTATTACACAGTGATCCTGTTGGGAACAATGACTGTTGCGAATAGTACAAATATAAGAATATTCTTTCATCAATTATAACAAATACATGTCAGTATTATAAGATGTTAATAATAAGGTGGCATATGAGGGAAAATGCACCTAATGTGAACTATGAACTATGGTTAACAGTAATGTTTTAATATTCTTTCATCAGTTTTAACAAACTTACCACACAAAGCAGTGTCAACAGTAGAGGGCTGCATAAGTTTTTTAATGTTGCCAGAATGGAATATTCCAGAAATGGGTTGGCTTTTCGACATATAGTATCATATCATCTGCAAACAGTGATAGTTTTACTTCTTCCTTTCCAATTTTGGTGCCTTGTATTTCTTTTTCTTGTCTAATTGCTCTGGCTAGAACTTCCAACACGATGTTGAATAACAGTGGTGATAGTGGACATCCTTGTCTTGTTCCTGATCTTAGGGGGAAAGTTTTCAGTTTTTCCCCAT
>PVIY010042041.1:0-21200 GCA_004026745.1 Myrmecophaga tridactyla
TTGGCTAAGTGGGAGGAGCTGGAGGCTGGATGGCGGGAACCGTGAGGTGGGGGGAGGGTGGAGGCAGGGGAGGGAGGATAATCAAGCAGAAGAAGGACGGTGACACATTAACAAGCTTGAACATCCACAAACTTATGGTCGATCTTATTTTATCACCACTCCTAGCCACTCCCCACAACATCCAACCACTTCCACTGAATTATTTTGGAGCAAATGTCAGACATTAACAAAATTTTACTGGTAACTCTAAAAGGTATGGTGTCTCCAACATTATCACAATACGATTGTCACACCTAAAGTAATAATAATAGGAAGGCATTTAAAAGGCCATCTTCTAATGGAATGTCTTACTCTGGCATGCAACAAATCGAGCACCAAACAGGGCCACAGATGGTCCAAAGCAGGACTAAAGCTAAAGCTTTAACTCCTAGCTGAATGTTCTCTCAGAATATCAGGGTTATGGAGCAACTAAGAATACCCAGCTTGCTTGAAAGCTGGCATTTGAAATAAATGGAAAGACTAAAAGAGAGGAAATCGCTGTGGACACGCTCTCAGTAACACAGAAAGCAAATACCTGCACACAGACATGCACGCACACGTGTACACCAACCCAGGCCGGCTCCATTCCCCTTCTCTTCTTTTCCTCCTCTTCTTTCTCCCCATTACAAGGCTAAATCTGCTTGTCATTTCTTAACTATTCATCCTCACAAGGTCATTCTGAAACGTGCAGCATTAACTGTTAAGAATTAGGATAATATTTGGGGGAAAATGAGCTTCTGTATACCCAGTTCCAAAATGTGTGTTATCAGCCCCTGCATCCCTGACTCTGCCTCAGTCTGCCCTTGTCGGTCAGGCCAGTGGGTGGGAAGCAGGGATGAGCCCCGCTGCTCTCTATTCCCTGGGTTGCTTCTGCCTGCTGATCTGTGCCTGCCCATAAACGGGCCTATTATTCCTCCATGCAACAGCAGCTGCATAACTTAGTTTGCCCAACACTTAGGTGTGTTTGTGCGTGTTCTGCTGAGGAATGGAAACTTGTGATAAATGGGCTTTAGCTTGTTGTGTGGAATTAGCATAAATTAATCCCTCTCCAATTTCAGCCTAAACAAGGGAGAAGCATGGGGAAAAGTGCTGAGCAGTTCACTTGCCATCATTCATGCACAGCATCTGACATGGATACAAGCAGCACCCTGAGTGACTCAAGGTTTCTAAGCCTGGGCCCTGGCATGCACTGTTTCTAAAATCATGTGAAGAACTTAGAAATACATAGAATGATTCCATACAATTCATGAGGATCTGGGTTGATTATAATGGTTAACGTAATAATAGCAGTCCTCTTTTGAAAAGTGACTGCTACATAGCGAATGCTAAATAATTGGTCATAGATTGTGCACATGGGGGCAAACTCAAAAATCCACATTTGGGGTTGAATAAATGATGGGGTCCCTTTTTGGAATCATATCCTGGCTTTACCACTTATGGGTTTCTTTCATGCTTTCAAGAGAATGCCAGTTTCCTCATCTGCAAAAGGGAGATAAGACTAGTGCTTGTCTTAGAAAGTTGGGGGAATAAAATGAGATAGAATTTTTAAAGCACTGGCACAGTACCTTTTCAATAAATTTAGCACTATTAGTATTATTACTATCATATTTTCTGAAATATAGAAAACAAGTTCTGTAAGATGACAAAAGAGGTCTGTGGTTAAATAATTTTGGGAAATAATGCATACTATGTTGCCCACTTTGGAGTTTAATGATGCACATTAGTACATCAGAGGTTGACAGCTGTAGTAAGGAACTTGTCCAAGCTGAACCCACATCTTTCATCTTTTTTGAGTGGGTGGATAATTTCAACATATACAAAAGTAAAGGGAATAATAAACTGAATGCTTATGCCTCCATCACTCAACTACAATAAGCAGACATTCATGGTCAATTGTAACCTATACCAAACTCTAGAATTTGTTCTATAACTACTTGCTAGAAAGTATTTCAAAATTCAATGCTTTTTTGTATGTATGTTATATTTCACAATAAAAAATGTTAAAAAGAAAAAAAAAGTTCACAGCTGTCCTGAAGGAAACTCAATTAACTTTACAAGGGTGTTTTATAAACTTATATAACCACAGACACATTGTAGAACTGGTCCCACACAACATGCTTTAGGAAATGGCTCACCCTGAGCACCTCGTTCCCGTTCTCTGCAGCTTCATCCTTTGCTTGGCTATTTCCAAGTTTTAAAGTCAACAACCTGGTGGCATCATGGATTCATTTTCCTCTCCTGACTCCAAGGCACATGGGAGCCAGGCTCTAATTACTTGTCCTGAATATCACAGAAAACACATGTTTTCTGAAACCTTCTTTCAGAGTTAAGGTGATATGGAAATAGCACAGAGAAAGCTGATCTTGAGTGCAGAAAGGGTAAGTGGGTAGAAGGCTTCCATTTGCAGAGCATCCCCTTTTGGCCAATGGGCATTCTCTCTGTTTCAAAGCCAAGGCCAATCACAAGAGACCCAAGGAGTGCATTGCCTTATTGGGATAAAGCCATGATGCTGGAGGCTAGACTGGATTGGATGGGATTTCCCAGGGAAGACTCTATTGAATAACAAAGCCACTGCCACTGGATTTATACTAGGGACGAGTCTTCTGGAACAGCCAGGGAGTTGAGGCCATGCTGCCAAGTTGTGGTGAACATGGGTACCTCAAAGATCAAACCTTATCACAGTATGTGATAGTCTGGAGGAGAAGGAAGGCTTTTGGTTTTCTAGGGTCAAAAGACATGAGAAATCCTGGTTGTAAAGTATTTTTCAAAGTCCTGTCTACATACTACCTGAATTAGAATCAGGCTCAGAATCATCTGGAGCATCTGTGAAAATGAAGTTTCCTTATCTTCACCCCCAGAATAAATAAAGGTGTCTGAGAGTGGTCCCAGAAATATGTATACTTAACAAGTTACACAGGTATTACTATGCACATTTGTTTGAGAGCACCCACCTACTTTTTTTCATAAAACATCCAGTCCTTATCTTTAAAATATGTCTGATTTTCCTTCACATTCTCTGGGTTACTATAGAAACAAAACAAAACAAAGAGCCCCTAATCTTGATTTGTTAAGAGCAGTTCAATCTGGTTATGACCATATATTGAAAGACATTTCAAGTCTCCTGTAAGAGGAGTCAGCCTCTCGTAGATTACTACATTTGCTGGCTCAATTTTCCACCCTTCTCTGTGTCCAAGCTTTGTGCAACATAAGGTTAAAGCTCCTTCCACCAGGAGGAGAAATCTATTTTTTCCACCCCTTGAATCTGAGTCAGCACAGTAACTTGTTTTGATAATGGAATGAGGTGGAAGTGATATGTGTCAGTCTGAGTCTCAAGGCCTTGTGTATTTCTGATATCTCACTTGGAATCCTCCCACTGATGTGTGAGCAAACCTAGGATAGCCCACTGAAGGGTGAGAGGCCATACGGAGGGGAGGTTTATTATCCCAACCCAGGCCATCCTATACCAGCCTACAGCCAGCCAACCCCCAACACCAGGACAGCCAAACCAAGATAAGCTGAGCTTCTTCTCCAACAATCCACAATTGACTACAGAGACACAAAAGAGCAGAGACAAGGCCAGAAGAACAAGACAGTTGTTCCTTAGACTGATAATCAATAATAAATGCTTATTGTTAAGCCACTATATTTCTGAGTGCTTTGTTACCCAGCAATAGCTTACCAATACCTTCTTTTGTAACATTCCTCTCTTTTGGTTGTTTACACTATCCAGTTAGCAATTCTTGCCTTTAGTTACGCAATCCCTGGTAGGGACTTCTATCCCCACTGGCAGGGGTAGCAGGTTATAAATAAGGTTACCAAGACTGCTTTCTTCTAAACCAGTGCATTGTAAGAATTAAAGGGGGTATTATAGATACTTATGTATCACAGCAGCTATAAGCCAAGAGAGTCCCAATCACTTTAAATGTAAGAAATTTTGTGTAAAGGACAGCTTTTCCTAGGTTCTAGTATCTTCTCTGCATTTTATCTGTGTTCCCCTGCCTTCTTCTGTTGTGCCAGCTTCTCTTTACTTTCTGCCTTGCCTTCCCCTTGGGGACCAGCATTTCCTGTGTCCTAACTGCCACTTATTTTCGTCTTGATGCATGCTTGCATTCTGAACTGTTCCTCTGATCATTCCCCCCAATTTTGCTTTCACCGAGTGTTTCTGAGTATGTCCTCAGGCCTGGCCATCTCAGGCCAGATACTGTGTGATCATTGGATTCCTTTATGAGCTCTGGGAACTTGGAAAAATAGTGAACAAAGAACCTTTTAGAAACTAAAGAGCAACTTCATTACTGGCTTCTGGGAGATTTATGAAAAAGTATCACATTCTTTTAACTACACTGCGGGGAGGGGGTGTGTGTGGGTGTCTCGGGACCTGTTATTACTTATCATAACACCTTAATGACTTAATAAGGTCAAAAGCCAAAGGGTCCACGTGTGTGTGGAAAAAACTAAACATTTGAAGAGGAAAAAAATGAATATTTATTTTGTGGAAAAACAGAAGTCAAGAAAAGTACCACCGGCACGACATTACTCCAAAAGACTTATAAATGAGAACTATGTAGATAAGGCAACCAAAGACCAAAGAGACAGATAAATTTATTGGCTGTGGAAGAATTTCACTAGTACTAATTTTATCCCTAAATGGAAAATGTTATTGCAACAATTTATTTCACTTTACAGGTCAGAGATCCATAACTCCTTGACATTTGCATCTATTATGTGTGACTTAGATTATATTGTATTTTCTAAAGCTCCTTGACTAATGCTAATTCTGCATTTAAGTAGAAAGTGTCCTTCTCAATGTGAAACTGTAGGGCAGAATTCATGATATATTAGGACAAATCCATAACCTGGGCTGAATTACTGAGTTCTTTATTCCTACCTGCACTCACTCATAATATACAAAGGAAGCAACTGAAGCCTGGAAATATTAATTCTCCAATATCTCTGTGATAATATCTGTTGTGTTATACCTGCAACGCATATTGAACTGGTCAGAAGAACCACGGAGGCTAAGACAGCACAAAGATAACAGTTTTATTAAAAACCCACAAACATCCTTGACAAAGCACAGGTGTCTTAAACCTAGCAGTTTAAACAAAGCAGTTGCTAGACAGACTGGAGAGGGCGGGATTAGGGCTACCGCGTAAGGTTTTTTGTTTTTGTTTTGTTTTGGCTGTCTGGGGGATTTGAGACTCTTCCTTTGATTAATACTAACATTTTCACATTTTTTTTTTATCATGCATCTAAATTCCAGAAGAATAGGGACCCAACTGAAAAACTAAGGGTAGAACAAGCATCCTGATTCTGAAATACGTACAGAAAGACAGTGGGAGGTGAATGTATCATTTTCTGCCCATGGTAGCACATTAAGAACATCTAAATAATATCATTTGTTTAACTTTCATAAAGCTCACAGCTAATCAATTACATCTGCCACTTATATTCTCAGTCATGCTCTAATCATTTTTCAACAGCTTCACGGCCACAGCTCTTGGCTGGTCTTTGTCATTCATCTGTTTTATGGATACAGTATATCCTAGATTCAGAGGCATGTTTCATTTTTCCCCTTAGTCGCACTGTCGCTACCCATTCAGCCAATTATGTTGGCTCCAAATATGCCGAGAAATTAGATTTTAATGTTTATTACTAATTTTCTCCCACACTTAATATCACAGGCCCTTCTTATTTAATTCATGCCTCTGTTTTAGTGGATGCCCTAGGTTGTAAATCAGATTTATTGCTGAAGATAGACATGCACCTTTCCTTGTTATGCAGATGGATTTCTAACTGCGGAGTGCTTTATAGCAGTGGTTGCTGAGACTGGTAGAAGAGCTAGCTGCATAAGTGCTGCTTGGAGAACTTATTCAAAATACAGATTCTTGGGTATCACCCTTGGGGATTCAGAACCAGGATGTGTGCAGTGAGGCCTGAAAAACCTCTACTTTTAAAAAGCCTCCTGGGTAACTGTGATGTAAAGTCAGATTTGAGAACAAATTCTTTATAGCAGGGATCTTCTACACTGGTTTGAAACAGTTTTTAATGATTTGAGGGAACTTGTCAGTTCAAGCTCTTCTAGGCCAACTGTGTAGAAATCCCACCACTCGAGTTTTAGTTTATTTGTCCAATAAATAACTCTTTAAAATGCAAATAATCCCTGAAAGGTGGTTGTGTGTAATTTTAAGGTGGATTATTATAGTTAGGCTTTGTTGTTCTCCAATAACACGCCAGTGTTGCCCGTTGCTTACTCAGTCTTTAGCTTCCTTTCTCATGTAGACCCTGATCTATTCTACCACAGAAGAATCAACAAGTTTTAAAACCGCTCCCCCACCCAAAATATAATGACTATATTTGCTTGTGAACATGAGTCCTCATAAAAACAATAGAGTTAGATGGCACTTGAAAGATTTTCACTGGCAATAAGGGCTTTGATTTACCACAACTGAGAAGATTCCTCTCACCTCCCTTTTAGAGTCTATACTGTATGTGTATCTTCTCTCACAGCTTCTGCAGGGACACATGTGTAGTTTAAGATCTTATTTGGTCCTGGTCCTTCTCACCTGAACTTTAAGCCCTGATGGGGTTTTCTCTTATAGGTTTTATGACATCAGCTTCCTGATGGGGTTTTCTCTTATAGGTTTTATGACATCACACCCAAAGCAAAGAAAAAGGATTATTGACTATCCCCCCAAAACTGCTACCTAAAAACTCCTTTCATCTGTCCTTTCTTCCTTTACTCAAATTTATCATACTTTTTAATCTCAAAACTGTGTTAGTGAAAGTTTCTTCACTAGCACACATGGACGATGGATAATAAAGTTATAGTGTAGAGGCATATTTGTTTCCTTTGACTTTTATTCCTCTCTACCCTGTTGATAGTTTTATTGAAGATGAATATTTCAAGATAGGAATATTTGTTGATTTATCTCTCAATGCCCCAAACCATGTCAGATTATGCATTACTTTACACATAAACTATACAATGTCACCTTGCTGTGCCTTTCTTTCCTCAACCTGACATGCTAATATTCTTTCTTTTTAGTGAACTCCTTTCTATTCAATATTAATACTCGTCTTTTATTGAAATATTTTTATTCTCTTTACTTAGAATTAATAGACTCATACGACTGTATTTGCGCCTCTGGTCTAGTCAGTATGGAGTGAATGAGGTCCTAACTCATCATCTTCTACCTGATGAACCACAATTGTAAAGAAATAATTGGAAATGAGACCCAGAATTATGTGAAGAAGAAGATATATCTGAAATGGACTCTGTCCTTGAGTAGATTCCAAGTTACACGGAGCAATGAAAAAACTGTTGGCATTTTAGGGCTATATTCTTAGTGACTCAAGTCTGTTCTATAAATACTATAAGAACAAATGGTCTACATCTGATTAAGGTTCTACCATGAATCTTGCTGGAAAAATTCTCTTTAAAATGACACCATAGCTCTGAAAATTCCTGATACAGAAGGCCTGACTGAAGGCCTGAGAGAACGGGTAAGCAAGAGGAGATGATGTCACAAAAGATATGAAAGTCTGGGGAGTTTGGCAACCCCAGAGGTGTGTGATCTGGGGTCCCCCATGGTGAGGCTGCTCCCTGACATTGGGGACATACCTCCAAGTGACCAGAACAGTAAAACAGTGGCCAATAAAGTATACTTTCTTCAATCTGTTTCATAATAATCCTCTTTCTACCTCTTCTCCCATTCTCTCTCTGATCCTTTATTCTGGGACAAAGAATTCCAGCACAGGCCCAGTTTTCCTTTAGCCCACCCATTCCCTTCAAAGTATATATAAACAATTATAATGCATATTAAGGGATATCTGCCATAAGGAAGGAACAGAGATAGGTATTCCCTGGATATTTATCAGATAAATGAATAAAAAATACATGCTCCCCAGTTATTTGGTAAGAAGTAGCACGTACAGTCAGATTCACAAGTGAATAAACTGGATATAAAGGTTAACTTGGGGGATTGAGATTTTGAATATCTCTCTTCAGGTAATAAACAAATAATATATTAAACTATTTATAAAGGCAATATTTATTGAGCAACCAATATATAGAAGTCCTGTGACAGACACAATGATGAAGTCAGTATAAAATATAGGATGGACACTGACTTAAGATGTTAAATAGGAGTTATGATGAATATGATTAAAAAGTCTATGTGGCTTCAGATAAAGGAAAAAAAGATATCATGGCAAAGGTCTATGGAATGACTTCATGAAAATATTGGCACTGAACCAAGCCTTAACTACAGACAGATGTAGAGTAGAGAGGTGGAGAAAGGGGAAAATATTCCACCAAGGAACAGCATTGGCAAAAATACACTAGTCCTTCCAGTCCAAAGGCCAACTTGATTGACTTCTACTCCCTTTTCCATCTAGGTTGTTTTGCAGTGTCATAACCTTTGTCTGCTAAATACAGATGCCAGCTGCCATCAGAACTTAAAGGCCAAAGGAGCCATCCAAGTCATGGCCTTATACCTTCTTGATAATTTGCCTCATGTTTTTCCCTATTCTCAGACTTTTTTAAAAATCATTACCTCTGCAAAAAGAATTTCAGAATGATAGCTGTCAGAAGTGATTAGGCCCTCAAGAGAAACTTCACAGAAACCAAGAAGCATAGGAATGGCTAAGAACAAAACAAGGATTACATTCAAAGTTGAGCTAAGCTTAGATACCAAAGTTAATGAATTCCCAAAAGAACATGTCAGGGGAAACAAACTAAATCCAATCTCTAATGATATCCAGGTATCTGGAAATGCTTACCTTGTGATCTGATAAAGTAAACAGGGAATGGGATACGAAAGCCAAAATAAGACTAGTAAATTCATGAAAGGAGACAGTTCTTTATCCTTGGAGACAAACCAAATTATGCATTGCCTTTCTCACCAGCAACATACTCTGGCTGAAACCTTTTTAAGAGAAGGCTGCTGAACATCTGCTGAGCAATTAGTGGAATGCAGCAGTGTGCTGTAATGGTCCCTGGGAAGTTATTAGCAATCCTGCTTATGAGACATGAAATGTTGCAAATCGTGGTCCTTTTTTTTTTTTTCCTTCCTGCAGAAGGATGAGAGGAAAGCAAAGGGAGTTGAGTTCTTATAGAAGCTCTGCATCAAATGCTCTTCCTCACTATTTCGTACTTTCCCCAGTCTTCTTCATCCTTCTCTTCCTGGTCATCAAATACAAATGTATTAGTAACTTAAAAGAAACTGTGTAAGTGCCTCAATTCACCTATCTGCCCCCATCCCTTCAAGTGTCAAGTTTTCTACGTGTGAAAGAATTCCCTCTACTGTCTTGGTAGACACGTCAATCATCCTGTTCAAATAGTTAAAAACAACAACACATATCAGATAGTTAGAGCTAACTTAGGAGCGATCTCTACCAGCAAATTAATTCTTCATAGTTTTCACTTCCTCACTATAATCATTAAGAGTGTCAGCCTTGACATAAACATTTTCTTTTGTCTATGACGGTCATCCTGGCCCCTGTGACTTCGCACCCATGGACACCACCAGTTTTAAGTCTACTATAACAAACATGGCCAAATTCAATATACCAAAAGTTTCCAAGACACAGTTCTGTCAGTCCTTGGCATGCTCTTATTTCACTCTCCAAACTGGAGCTGATTATCCACAGTCTGCATCTACTCCAGCGGTTGAACCAGTCCTAACGGAAAGTTCAAACAATGCTACCTAATCTGGCTTGTAATTGCAGGGACAAAGAGCCCTACTTTCATATCTAACAGAGAAGAACCCTGCATTTACAAAGGTTTGAAGCCAAAACATGCTTTTCCTTTTGCCATATTATCCAAGTCTAAATTTCGGCTTTTCCGTGGACCTCCATTTTGCTATCTTCTTGGTGATCGCACATATCTATGTTGCTTCGGGAGGTGGGGGTCCTCCTTCAAGACTCAACATGCTTACCTGGGCTCCCAGTAATATACCTGCTTTTGCCAGCCCTTTTACCTGAGAGCTGAGTCTTTCTTCCCAAGATTTCCAGCTACAACACAGACTATGAGCATGAATTGGAGAGATTTTTCAGCTCTTCTCTACTTTGCATTATTCCTTGCCATTTGGAATTTACAGCAGTGGAATGGACTGCTTATGGTTATGGGAAATGGGCTTTCCTTCCATATGGATCACTTGGCTAAACCACTGGCCAAACCAGTTTAAGTTAATCACCGACTTTATTGATTCCTATTTCTCAGCTTGGTCCCCATTCGAACGTAGTTGTCATGACAATACTTCATATTTGAAACCGAAAAATCCAAAAGGATCTGACTGAACCATCTTCAAAGTGTGATGCAATAATTAGCTAAATAAAAACTGGACACAGAGAGTAACTACGGAAAGAGAAGTATGAGAGGAAGAAAATGGAGGAAATGTTGCTGGTCTCTAGAATTGGAGAAGAGGACTAAGCTTGTTCTCTGCCTATCTTGACTTGGGGTCCCTGGTAAATAATAAAGTGAGTATTTTCTAACAAATCAAATTACCCCACCTCAAAGTATGTTGCCTTTGAGGACACAGACAATTTTCCACTGGTCTTCGTACTTCATGTAGTGCCTGGCAAGGTACTCTTAAATAAATATTTGATAAATATTTATTTATTATTAAAATAACACAATAATATCTTGAAACCTCACCATAGCCTTAGAAGGAGGATGTTTACCCATCTTTTGAAGGTGAAGAAACAGAAAATCAATGAGGTCAAATAAGTTTGCAAGATCGTGACCAACTCAAAGTCCAATTCCTGTACATGGCCCTGCATAACTCCTAAGTCACTGCTACTTCTAATGCACTGCTTTATCCTGAAACTTATATAAGTTCTTTGTAACATGAATAATTTGAAAACAAGGCTTTGCAGAAAGACCTGGGGAGAAAAAGTGATTTGTAAGGTCAACTTTATTCTCATCCTTTCTGTTGAGATGGGGCATGCTAACCTTTGGTCATTGGAGGAACATGTATTTCGGGTAATTCAACAACGGTTTTTGCCAGGGACCAAGTGGGAAAAGAGACCTTAATCTTTTGCCTAACTGGGTCAAGAGAATCTCCAAATGACTGATGACTGACTTCTGAGAAGGAGGCAGGCACCATCTAGTCTTGATTATGCTAAAGGAAGCATAAATGGGATCCCTTTTTGCCACTAGCCAGAACCCAAGGACATGGAAACTGACCTGCTGTTAAGTGAGCTGCGTGGACTAGGACTTGGACACCAGGCTTCAGCTCAAAGTGCACCAAGTTTTGGTTCAGCTTATGGATCAGAAGTTCTGATATCTGAAAAAAGAGGCATCAGAGTTAGTGTCATACTGACTGTAAATAAACATGTTGAGAATTATTTATTACAGTTACCAAAGCATCCCAGTGCTATAGCTGTGAATAATATAAAAGATTTTTAACTAATTTTGATTTTTTATTCCAGTATAGGTAGACAGAATTATTCTTTAAGTATGACTTGGCTTTACATCCTAATGCTATAATTATTAATAAATCAAATAACTTCTATCTTTAAAATATTTTCTTAGGGATCTTAGAAAAGCCATCCCCAGTTCTTTGAGACTGCATTTGTGATGTATAAGCACTTAAGAGAAGTAGATATGTCTACTTCGTACATTACGGTGAGATTCATACATACTTGCTTTTTTTTTTTTTGCATTGGCAGACACCAGGAATTGAACCCGGTCTCCGGGATGGCAGGCGAGAACTTTGTCACTGTGCCACAGTTGTACTGCCCCATACTTACTTTTATTTTCGATAGCAAAGTCACCTTATTCTTCTTTGTGCTGGCTCCTCTCCCTGAAATCATAATGTGACTTTCAAAAACCATAATGTGATTTTTAAAAGATAAAATAGTTCTGCTAAGTGCGGGCCATGGTGGCTCAGCAGGCAGAGTTCTCACCTGCCATATCAGAGACCCAGGGTTGATTCCCAGTGCCTGCCCATGAAAACAAACAAAAAAGATGTGGTGGGTGGGACACGGTGGTTCAGCAGGCAGAGTTCTCATCTGCCATGGTGGAGACCCCGGTTCGATTCCCGGTGACTCCCCATGCGGGGGAGTAGGGGGTGGGGGTGAGGAATCATGCTGCCCATAAAAAAAATTAATAATAATTCTGCTAAATAATAAACCATACAGTTAAAGTGTGACCATGACTTAATGAATTAGCTAGTCTTTTTTGGTGCTTATGAACATTAGCTAAACTGCTCTTTGGGCTGGCAAATGTGTGCTGGACGGATGCATGGAATTCAGGCCAAGGAATACTTAACTCTAAGTATGAGGTGAAGAACCCTGTTTGGGTAGTAACAGTGTATGGTAAGGTTTTATAAACAAGGTAAAACCGGTTTGACTCATTTAAGGTAGAAAACATAACTCAATTTTTTCTGTTTTGTTTACACTTTTGAGAAATTTCTGAAATGCTATCTGGGAAAGTCATATTCCTATTATTTTTACTGGGAAAGTCTCCTTGCCTTATTGTTAACATTTAAGTTATCAATTTAATATATGTGTTATTTAAGTCTAATCAAATGCTTTCTGATAATTTTTCACCTACTTATAAATTTAGTCCACTCATTTGCCAACTCTGATCCCTCTTTACCAGCTAAGCAAGGGCTGATGGCTTTCTTTCAAAGCAGCCTCCTGCGGAACTCCCTGTTAGTAACGGAACTTAACTATCCTGCAAACGAACTTTGCTGAGCAACAGCAAATCGGGAAGATCAGCAATGACCCATAGTCAAGCACCAGGGATCCAGTGTAAACTCAGCCTCTCAACCACCGCCACTTAGCAAGTGACACAGGAAAAATGAGATTGTAACAAAACACCAACATTTGAAACAACTTTATTCTCTATTTAGGCCACTGCTCTTCTTAGGCTCTAGGAATCTTCCAGAGGACTTCTGAGGTGCTCTACAAACCTCACCAACATACCCCATTCCCATCACCAGCAGAATGGCCCAGGTTTATGAGAAGCAAGAAATTCCAACATTAACTGTGTAGAATGATTTTCCTCTGTGTGCTCTAAAGTGTTGAATGCATAAATTCCTTTTCTGTCGTATTCTTATCATTAAATTGGTAGGCTCGTTATAGGAATCTGGAAGTGGATTTTTTAGTACAGGTCAACCAGAACGTTTTTGGCTATAACACACACATACTCATCCATACATATATAGAGAAATGTAAACATAAATATATATATATATGTCTGTATACATTTAAATATATATATATAAATGTGTATATATTAAATAATATAATTACATAGCAAACCATGTGTGAAGCACAATATAGGTACACAAATACATGTGTGTATATACATATATATATAACTACAAAAAAGTATATTTGCTTAAAATGAAAGCTTGTCAGTAAGAATTAAGGAATTGTCCAGTTCTATAGTGTCCACCATGTGGACAAAAGGGAGCTATGTAGTTGCAAGAGAGAGATGTTCATTTGTCAACCAGGTGAATGATATTTACCTCTTGTCTCTGAGGATGTATTCTCTTTAAGTGAGATATATAAATAACTAAATCAGAAAATAGAGTTTATCAAAATAACATACTTCTAATTTATAATCTCCAGGAGACTCTCCTGTGAAAATAATTTACTTCCTAGGTTCTTTGTGGTTTATGACACTGCTTTGTTGGCTTTATCTTTATCATTTACAAAATTAAATAGGCTTATGCAAAACTAATCCAGTAGCAGAAAGTATTTTTCATGTATTTAACTTGCATCAAAGGATATGCAATAAAGAACACATGCTTTGTGGGAAAGAAATTATGTTTAAGAAACAAAACTAAATGAAATTTACATTTATACAAGAATGAGCTCAATTAGACTAACCAAATACTTCTCAAGTAAATGAATTTGGAACACTATTGGCAGAACTTGACAATATTTTAAATGTTTTCCATGCCACTTACAGAAATTATTATCCGGTATTATTTTCATCACTTCATGGGATGTTACATATGTTTTATGCATTGAACACTTGATATAATTACATTGCTTATTTCTTACTATTTCTTCCAAAACAGCATGTCATCTGTGTTAGCGCTAGTAACTTCATGGAAGGAAATATCGAGCTTAGGGAAATACCTAAGTTTATCCAGTTAATATTTGAAAAGTTAAGGATAGACTTTAGATTTATATGACTCCTAGTCCTAGAGCATTTCCATTCAAAACATGCTCCTTGACCAGCTGACAAAGAGAGAAAGCAAAAGGTATTTGGGGAATGGTCTGACTTGGCAAGTTTAGGACATGAAAAAATGCAACATTTCATTAATTATGCTGTCATTTCTGATTAATCTGTGAAGCACATACTGATAACACCAGCACCATGTTAGCTGACCAGTATGAGTTAGAGGACTAGGCAATTCCTAGAGCTTTTCCCAGGACTGCCACATTCTGTCCACCAGTGAATATAATTGGTAAAGTTAGGAGGGTCTCGGTTTCATAAAGAAATGTGTGAAATTAAAGACAACCTATAAAATAGTGTGACAACAGCCCAAGTGAGAAGAATATGAACTTGCCTGATAGAGGCTCAAATGAAATAAGGTGTGATTGTTGGGTGATTAAACCTACTGGAGCAAGAATACTTTATTTATTTTCCATTTCTGCCCAGTGAGGAGTATGTTGCCTTGGCAAATCATATTTATCCTTTGCACTCATCATTCCTTTTCTGCTGCTCTCCCACACAGTCCATTTTCTAGTCTCCCTTTAGCTAGATAATCATGAGCAAAGAAACAACAATTTATTACTCTTGGTGTCTGCCTATGTGGTGGACTACATCTGGAATTCAAAATCCATCCACATTCATTTAAAGTACCACTTAAAAAGAAAAGTGGAGAATCAATAAAAATACTAGGAGAATGTAGCAATTTGGAACTGTATGTACCTCAGAAAATATAATATTATTCAGCCATGAAAAGGAACGAAGTTTTGAAAAATTAGACAACATGGATGAACCTTCAAGAAGACATTATGTTGAGTGAAATAAGCCAGACATAAAGTACAAAAAATATTGTATGATCTCACTGAAATGAAATAATTAGAATAAGCAAATTCATACTCGGAAACTGAAATACAGGTTACCAGGGGGAATGGGAAGTTAATGCTTAATTGTCTGGGTTGATGGAAAAGCTCTGGCAACAATCCATGGAGGTTATGTTACTCCAGCATTGTGAGTTTAATTATCACCCCTGAGTTTTATATTTGAACATGGTTAAAAGGGGGAAATTTTAGTTTGTATACGTTTTACTAGAATAAAAATTTATAAAAAACACATAGGCCTGTACAACACATGAATGATAGTTAACAGTATAATAGTATTTCATCAATTGTAACAAAGGCACCACACTAATACAGTGTTAATCATAGGGAGAACTGCGTGTGTGAGGGGATATATATGGAACCTCAGTATTTTCTGCATGAATTTTCTCTAAACCTACAATTCTCTAATAAAAAAAGTAACAAAAAATCATTTGGATGTTCTGTGTTAATTGTGTGGTAACCATAACTGCTTTTGATGAAATATTTCCAGCCTACCACCTTCTGGGTACACAGTATGTATATACACAGTTCCCAAATATTTTCTTCCATTCTGTAGGTGTTTTACTTTCTTGATGAAATCCTTTGATGCATAAGTTTTTTAATTTTGATGAGTCTCATTTATCTATTTTTTTTTTCTTTTGTGTTGGTGCTTTTGGTGCAAAGCCTAAGAAAACATTGTTCAACACAATGGTCCTGAAGATGCTTCCCTATGTTTTCTTCTAGGAGTCTTATAGGTCTGGTTCTTATATTTAGGTCTTTGATACATTTTGAATTAATTTCTATATGAGTCAGGGAGGGGTCCACCTTCATTTGTGTGCATGTGAATATCCAGTTTTCCCAGCACCATTTGTTGAAGAGACTATTTTTTCTCCATTAAATAGACTTCATATACTTGTCAAAAAACAATTAGCCATAGATGTGAGGGTTTATTTCTGAAATTTCAATTCGATTCCATTGGTCTATACGTCTGTCCTTGTGCCAGTATCATGCTGCTTTGATTACTGTTGCTTGTAATAAGTTTTAAAGTCAGAAAGTGTGAGTCATCCAACTTCGTTCTTTTTCAGCATGGTTTTGCCTATCTTGGGTCCCTGATCCCTTTATATGATTGGCTTTTCAATTTGTGCATAGGGGGCTGCTGGGATTTTGATTGGGATTGTGTTGAATCTATAAATCAATTCAGTCAAGACCTTGGCTTCTTTGGTTCTACCTATTGAAATCAGTCTTTCTTCAATTTTTCTCTTTTCTGTCCTTTTCAGGCATTGTTTCTGTTCATACAAATTTTTCACAATCCTTAGTTGCTTTGCCTGTAGTTGCAGGAGATCCAAACCATCATATAACAGAACTTTTCACAGGTATTTCCTGGAAAACTGCATTTCCAATAGTGAATTCTTCCGAAATACCTGACTGGATCCAAGTTCAGCCATACTACACCGTCTTTAGGTCAGGGTTCTTAAGTTACACCCTCATGTACATTCCTGCCCTCCCTTTCTGTAAGCTCAGAGAGGTCCCTGATAGAACTATTCTGACCCTAATCTCCAGAGCACATTATCTGGATAGGTTGAGAATTTTCCAAATCATTAATTTCTGTTTCTTTTATGCTTAAGTGGTTAATTATCAGCTTTCACATTTTACTGTAAGCTTCAAGTAGAAGCCAGGTTGTACCTTCCATCCCTAACTTGGAAATCTCCTTAGTTAAATATCCAAGTTCATTGCTTTCAAATTCTATCTTCTATCCAATATCTGAATGCAATTTGGTTAAGCTATCTGTCACTTTATAACAAGGATTGTTTTTCTTCCAATTTCTAATAATAGATTCAGCACTTCCTTCTAAGGCCTCTCCAGAAGTACCTTAATATAAATATGGATATAAATATGGTATAAATATGAATAACACTTGTCTGTTCATGATGAATTATGTATTCCCTAAGATGACATAAACTTTTCCTGCAGCTCTCACTCATTTTTGAGCCCCTCAAAATTCTTCTAGCCTTTGTCCTTTACCTAATTCCAATGGTATTTCCACATTTTTACATACTTGCAATAGCAGCACCCCACTCCCAGTACCAGAAACTGTTTTAGTTTATTAGTTGCTAACACAAATGCAATATAATGAGTTGGCTTAACAGGAATTTATTTGCTTATGGTTTCAGAGGCTAGACATCTTGCTTTCTCCTGGGATCAGTATCTTCCAGCTGGGTAGCAATCTTTGGGGTTCCTTGGCTTTTCCATCACATGGAAAGGCACATGGTGGCATCTTCTCCTTTTGCATCCAGGTTCTGTTGACTTCCACTTCCTTACTTCTCTTCATCGCTTCTCTTTCACTATGTGTCCAATTTTCTTTGTTTATTAAGATTTCAGCAGTATTAGATTAAGGCCCACTCTCATTCACTTTGGGAACACTGTAAGTAATAAGAAATATTTTCAAAGACCCTATTTACAAATGGATTCACAGCCACAGAACTAGGGGTTGGGACCTAAACATGCCTTTTTGGGGAAAATATTCAATCCTCAAGAGCCTCCGATTATTAATGGAGAACTGTCTACTTCTCCCTTCAAATCTGTAAATACTTACTTCATATATTTTGGGACTCTGCTCTTAGGTACATGTAAATTTATAATTCTATGTCTTATTGTTGACTCCCCCTTTATGAGTGTATAGTCACATTTTTGCCCCTCATAACAGTTTAAGATTTGAAGTCTATTTTATCTGATATTACTATAGCTACTCCAGCAATCTTTTGATTACCATTTAATGGAATATTTTTTCCAAGCCTTCACTTTCAAACTCCTTGTATACTGATTTTAAGGTGGCTCTCTTTCAGATAGCATATAGTTGGGGCATGCTTTTTTTCCCCATTCTGCCAGTCTCTGTCTTTTGACTGAAAAGTTTAATCCATTTACATTAAAAGTAACTACTGATAATACAGAGCTTCTGCCATTTTGTCTTAATAAGTCTTATACATTTTCTGTCCCTCAATTCTTCTGTTAATGTCTCCTTTCATTTATTTGATTTTTTATAATGTATTATTTTGAGTACCTTCTCATTTACTTTTTTTTAGGTTCATGGTCTAAAATCGAACCTGGGTCTCCTGCATGGAAGGTGAGTACTCTGCTACTGAACCGCCTATGCACCTCCTTTTCATTTTTTTTTTTTGTATGTTGTGTGGTAGGGTCACATTTCATTATTTTTCCATGTGAGTATCCCGTTATTGCAGCACCATTTGTTGAATTTTTGTTTGTTTGTTTTGTTTGGGGGGAAGTGCATGGACTAGGAATTGAACCCAGGTCTCCTGCATGGCAGGTGAGAATGCTATCACTGAACTACCCCTGCACCCACCTCATTTAGTTATCTTTCAGATATTTTCTTTGTGGTTACCATAGGGTTTAAATTTAACATTCTAAATCTATAAAAATCAAGTTCAATTTGATGCCAATTTATCTTCAATAACAGGCAAAAATACTATTTCTATAACCCTTTCTTCTCCCCACATTTTGTTGTACTTATAAAAATTATATTTTCCACATTGTATTTCCAAAATGGTATATTATCATTATTTTTTATTAATTTGCATTTTAGAATGTGTAAGAGGTAAAAAGTAGAGTTATATACCAAAAAATACAGTACGATAGTACTGACATTTATGGATACCTTTACCAGAGGACTTTACTTCTTATGGTGCTTCAATCCCCTGCCTAGTATCCTTTCCTTTCGGTCTGAAGTACTCCTTTTAGCATTGCTTGTAGGGAGATCTACTGGTGACAAACTCCCTCAGCTTTTTTTTTTAATCTGGAAATGCCTTCATTTCACCTCATTTCTGAATGCCACACTTGCTGAAATAAAGTTCTTGGTTTTATATCTTTTCAATATTTAAATATGTTTCCTTTCAATATTTAAATATGTCATTCCACTGACTTCTTGTTTCCATGGCATTTTCATGAGAAATCAGAACTTAATCTTACTGGGGCTCCCCTGTACATAACATGTTGCTTTCTTCTAGCAGCTTTCAGAACACTTGCCTTGCCCTTGACAACCATGTGTCTGGTTTATTGTTCTCTTTGAGTTTCTCCGCTTGGGATTCATTGGGCTTTTTGAGTGTATATATTCATGTCCTTCTTTAAATGTGGGAAGTTTTCTGCAATTATTTCTTTGAATAGTCCTTCTTTTTCTCTCTTCTCACTTTGAGACTCCATTTTAGTTTGCAAGCTGCCAGAATGCAATATACCAGAAACTGAGTGGCTTTTAAAGTAGGAAATTCATTAAGTTGCAAGTTTATATGATCTAAGGCTTTGAAAATGTCCAAATTAAAGCAAGGCTATAGAAACGTCCAATCAAAGGCATCCAGGGAAAGGTACCTAGGCACCTTGGTTCACAAAGGCTGATGATATTCAGGGTTTCTCTATCAAATGAAAAGGCACATGGCAAACATGGCGACATCTGCTAATTTTCTCTCCAGGCTTTTTATTTCATGGAGCTCCTCCAGGGGCATTTTCCTTCTTCATCACCAAAGGTCTCTGGCTATGTAAGCTCAAAAGCATTTTTCCTCTTAAAGGGCTCCACTAAGCAAATCCCACCTTGAATGGGTACAGACACATCTCCATGGAAACCATCTAATCAAAAGTTACCATTCACAATTGGGTGGATCACATCTCCATGAATAATCAAAAAACTCCCACCCAGCAATACTGAATGAGGATTAAAGGACACGGCTTTTCTGGGATACACAACAGATTCAAACCGGCACACTCCCATAATGCATATGTTGGTACACTTGATGGTGCGCCACAGGTCTCTTAAGCTCTGTTTATTTTTTTCTCATTCTTTTATCTTCCTGTCCTCAACTTGAATAATTTCTATTTTCTTCTTCCAGTCCAATATGCTATTGAAACCCTCTAGAGATTCTTTCATCTCAGTTACTGTGGTCTTAAACTCCAGTATTCCTATTTGTTTCCTGTTTACAATTTCTTTTTATTGAGATTCTCATATTGTTCATTGAACATTTTCCTAATATCCTTTAGTTCCTTCTCTGTGTTTTCCTTCATCTCCTTGAAAATACAGAAGAAAATTTTAAAAAGTCTTTGTCTGCCATGTCCAAAATCTGGTTTTCTTTGTTTATGGTTCTGAATTTTTACCTTGTTCCTCTGCATAGGCCATAACTTCCTGTTTTTTTTTTTTGCCTTGCAATCTTTTGTTGCATGAGATTTAATATTAATATTTTAATGTGCTAATGCTGTGATTTTGTCCCTAATGTGTCTGTTCCTTATATTTGTATCTAGCTAGTGATATAATAGAGATTTCCTTGAGTACCACAAGTTAATAAACACAGTCAAACTACTGCAAGAAACACCTTTCATAGTCTTTGCAAATTGGCTCTACATTGGCTGGTTCTCTTTCAACTTTAGCCCTCTAGCTGAGAAGATCAGCCTGAGACAAAAGTTTAGTGCAGGGACCTCTTCCTCTTTTCCTAGTCTGTTCATCTTGGCCTCGTGCTGTCCTTAGGAACTTCCCCATTTATAAGGTCTCCAATGCTCCTTCTATTCCCTATGAAAAAGACTTTCTTCCCCTCCAGGGCACTCTATTGTATGTCTTAAAGCAAGAAATCCTTTGCCACAGGTGGCTTTAACTTAATTGTTTCTTACACTGATTTAACTGTTCCAAGTTGCTTTTGCCTACAGGGCAAGTTCTGGAGGGTAAGCTAGAGACAAGATTCCTGGTTGGGTCTTTCAGGCTGCCACCCTATAGATTGGCATGACATACAGGCACCACGGTATGTGCATAGGGGTTACTCTTCTCCCTCTGGAACAGAGCCAGTGACCCATAATAGGAGTGCTGTTCCACACCACGCCAGGAAGGAGGTGGGAGAGGAGCCAGTAACAACCCAAGTTTTTAAAGATGTATTTTCTTGGTTCAGCACTCATCCAGTCATTACAACCCTTTAACTCTTTTCTGGAGTTTTGAGGAAGATGGCTCTACCAATATTTGCCAGTTGATCAAAGATTCTGTGGGAGAATGGCTTCCTGAAGTATCTTAACACTTCATCTCAGTTGCTTGGAAGTCATAAATTATTTTTAATAAAACCAGCAGGGGAAGATACTCCAAACACTGACAC
>PVIY010042042.1:0-21208 GCA_004026745.1 Myrmecophaga tridactyla
TCCTTTAACTTTGGAAGGCTCTCTCTGCTGGGGGCATGGTGGAAACAGAGGAGAGGTTGTAGGCTGGTTTTAATGGCTTCAAATTGCCAAGCCCTGGGGTCTGAGTTCCTTGAGAGAGGGATTCCACCTAAGTTGGGCTTCAGCCCTCCCCTGGGGAAGGCACAGGTGGCAGATAGCCCTGAAAGCAGTCTGTTTCTGCCTATGTGTGGGGCAGTTGCAGCCCGAGTAGTCCCACCACTGAATCCAGAGGCAGCCAATCCTCCGTAGAAACAGCCACAAAACCCCCCATTTTGTCTCCTTTCCTCTTTTTCGGTTAGCCCAATAAGCGACCTCTGCCTTGACCAGTTTCGCATGAGCTGGGGGCCTATTTTTAGTAGTCAGAATTTGCTTGTTAATGCCACAATTGGTGTTTGGTTGGACTCAGTCCCTGCTACTGTTAGAGTCTCTTTCCTTTCCTGCTGGGAAGCCGAATGTAGGGGAGGGGCGCCGGGCGCCCGCCGCCGCAGCTTGGGATACTCACAGTTCTGGAGACTCGCAGTCGGTCCAGCTGGTCCAGACTGGGGTACGCTGTGTGTCTGGTCACTATCATGGCTCCAGGAGCTGTTCTGTACTGTTTCTGGTTATTTAGTAGTTGTTCTGGAGGATGAACTAAAACGTGCACATTGCTAAGCCGCCATCTTGGCCCCTCCTCTTGGAAAGTATTTTTAAAATATGTAGAAACAGAAAGGAGAAAGATATCAGTCAGATACATCACAAAAGATCAATGATACAGAAAAGGACGTTGCAATAAAGGAAAAGAGAGAGAGAGAAAAAAGACATGACATATAAAACCAAAGGACTTAGGCTGGAGTAAGTAATTTCTTTTCATTAATTACACTCAATTGTAATAGGTTAAAATTCTCAGTCAGAAGACATAGCTTGGCAGAATGTATAAAAAGCATGACTCAATAATACATTATAAGAGACTCATAATAGACTCAAAGACAAAAACAGGTTGCAAGTGAAAGGAAGGAAAAAGATATTCCATTCAAATTGTAACCAAAAGAGCCAGAGTGGCTATATTAATATCAGACATAATAGACTTTAAGTAAAAATACTGTTGCAAGAGACAAAGAAGGACAGTATATATTAACAAATGGGGCAAAATACCAAGAAGAAATAACAATAATAAATATTTATGCACCTAATCAGGATGCCCCAAAACACATGAAGCAGACATAGGAAAAACTGAAGGGAGAAACAAAAACTTTACAATAATAGTTGGAGAATTCAACACACCACTCTTATCAATAGGTAGAGTGTCTAGACAGAAGATAAATAAGGAAATAGAGAACTTGAATAATATGATAAATGCACTAAACCTAATAGACATACAGAACACTGCACCCCCAAACAGCAAGATATACATTCTTCTCAAGAGTACATGGATCATTCTCCAGGATAAACCACATGTTGGGTCACAAAACAAGTCTCAATAAATTTAGAAAGATTGAAGTCATATGAAGCATGTTCTCCAACTATAATAAAATGAAGCTATAAATCAGTAATAGGCAGAGAATTGGAAAAGTCAAACACACATGGAAGTTGACAAACACTCTTAATCAGTGGGTCAAAGAAGAAATTGCAAAGGCAATCACTAAATATCTTGAGGCAAATGAAAAGTAAAACACAAAATATCAAAACTTATGCGATGCAGCAAATGCAGTGCTGAAAGGGAGATTTATAGCCCTAAAGCTTACATTAAAAATGAAGAATCAAAGACCTAACTGCACACCAGGAGAAACTAGAAAAAGAAAATTGATCCCAAAGAGAGCAGAAGGAAAGAAATAAAGATTAGAGCAGAAATAAATGAAATTGAAAATAAAAAATACAGAGAATTAACAAAACCAAAAATTGGTTCTTTGAAAAAATCAATAAAATTGACAGATACTAGACAGATGATAAAGAAAAAAAAGGAGAAGCTACAAACAAATAAGATCAGAAATGAGAGGGGGTCAATACTAATGACCCCAAAGAAATAAAAAGGATTATAAGAAGATATGAACAACTGTATGCCATAAATTAGACAGCCTAGGTTAAAATGGCCCAATTCCTAGAAACACAAGCCTACACTGACTCTGGAAGAATTAGTAGATCTCAACAGACCAATTACAAGTAAAAAGTAATCGGTCATCAAAACCTCCCCAAAAGAAAAACCCATGATCAGATGACTTCACAGGTGAATCTACCAAACATTCCAGGAATGATTTGTAACAATTGTCAAAAAAAAATTGAAGGGGAAGTAACACTACCTAACTCATTCTATGAGGCCAACATCACTCTAATACCAAAGCCAGATAAAGATACTGCAAGAAAAGAAAATTACAGACCAATTTCCCTTATGAATATAACTGGAAAAGTACTCAGCAGAATACTCAAAAATTGAATCCAACAGCACATCAAAATATTATACACTATGATCAAGGGGGCTGTGCCGGTTTGAAAAGGTTTATGTACCCTAGAAAAGCCATGTTTTAATCCTAGTCCCATTTTATAAAGGCAGCTGTTTCTTCTAATTCCTATTCAGTACTGCATGTTGGAAACTTTAATTAGATTATCTCCTTGGAGATAAGACTCACTCAGTATGGGTATTGAACCTGATCAGGTGGAGACATGTCTGCATTCATTCCAGGTGGGTCTTGTTTGGTTTTACTGGAATCCTTTAAAAGAAGAAGCACTTTGGAAAAAGCTAGAGAACAACAAGAGAGAAAGCCAGGAGATTCAGAGAGAGCAGGGAATGACAGAGCCACAAGAAAACTATAACAGAATGCTGCAGAATGACATAGCCATGAGAAGCAGAGAGTTCATTGGCCAGCAACTTTTGGAGATGAAGAAGGAAAATGACTCCTGGCGAGCTGGAGAGGAAGCTAGCAGATGACACCGTGTTCTCCATATGCCTTTCCAGTCAAGAGAGAAACCCTGACCGTGTTTGCCATGTGCCTTCCCACTTCAGAGAGAAACCCTGCACTTCATTGGCCTTCTTGAATCAAGGTATCTTTCCCTGGATGCCTTAGATAGGACATTTCTGTAGACTTACTTTAATTGGGACATTTCTACAGCCTAAAATTTGTTAACTTGCAAGTTATTAAATTCCCCTTTTTAAAAGTCATTCCATTTCTCATATATTGCATTCTGGCAGCTAGCAAACCAGAACAGGGGCTTTATCCCAGATATGCAAGGGTGGTACAACATCAGAAAATCAATTAATGTAATATATCACATCAACAAAAAGATGGAAATAAAACAAATGATCATATCAGTTGACATAGAAAAGGCATTTTACAAAATATAGTACCCTTTCTTGACAAAAAACAAAGAAAACACTAAGAATAGAAGGAAACCTCTTTAACACCTTAAAGGGAATATATAAAAAACCCACAGCTAACAAACTACTCAAAGATGAAAGGCTAAAAGCTTTACCTCTAAGATCTGGAAGAAAATATGGATGCCCACTGTCACCACTTTTATTCAACATTATATTGGAAGGACTAGCCAGAGGAATTGGCATTAAAAAGATATAAAAGACATCCAAATTGGAAGGGAAGAAATAAAATGTCCACTATTTGCCATTGACATGATCCTTATAAAGGGAGACATGAAAAATTTACAACAAAGCTACTAATGCTAATAAATGAATTCAGCCTAGTTGCGGAGTATTACTTCAACACCCAAAACTCAGTAGTGTTTCTATGCATAAGCAACAAACAATCAGAAGAAGTAATCAAGAAGAAAATTCCATTCACAATAACAACTGAACAATCAAATATGTAGGGATAACTCTCACGAAGGACGTAAAGGACCTATACACAGAAAACTGCAAAACACTGCTGGAAGAAATTAAAGAAGACCTATGTAAATGAAAGGGCAATCCATGCTCATGGATTGGAAGACTAAATATCATTAAGATGTCAATACTATTCGAAGCAATCTATAGATTCAATGCAATCCCAATAAAAATTCTAATAACCTTCTGTACAGAAATAGAAAAGCCAATCATCAAACTTATATGTAAGGGTAAGGGGCCTTGAATAGCTAAAGCCATCTTGAAAAAGAAGAATGAAGTTGGAGGACTCACACTTCCTGATCTTAAACTTGTTATAAAGCTACAGCAATCAAATCAGCACAGTACTGGCACATAGACCAATGGAATAGAATTAAAAGCTCAGAAATCAGTGCTCACATCCATAGTCAACTGATTCTGAGAAAGTGGTAAAGACCACTCAAATGGGAAAGAAAAGTCTTTATCAAAATGGTGCTGGAAATCTTTAATTTTCATGAAAATTAAAAACCTCTGATCCTTAAAGGGCTTAATCATTAAAGTAAAATGACAACCTACAAAATGGGAAAAAATATTTGGAACCCATATAACTGGTAAGTTTAATATTCATTATTTATAAGAAATTCTTCACCTTAATAAAAAGGCCACAACCCAATTTAAAAATGGATAAAAGATGTAAACTGACATCCCTCCAAAAAAGATATACAAATGACTAGATATACATGAAAAGATGCTCAATGTCATTAGCCATCAGGGAATACAAATCAAAGCCACAATGAGATACCATTTCATACCTATTAGAATGGCTGTCATTAAAATAAGTGTTGGAGAAATAGGGACATTCATTCATTACTGATGGGAACCTAAAATTCCCTGCAGGTGCAGCCTCTGTGAAAGAGTTTGGTGGTTCCTCAGAAAGCTAATAAATTAAGACAACCTAGGTGAAATGGACCATTTCCACCCATTTTGTATAAGTATAGAACTACCTTATGATCAAGTAATCCCACTACTGGGTATATACCAAAAGAATTGAAAGCAAGGACTTGAGCAGATATTTGCACACCAGTGTTCATAGTGGTATTATTCACAATTGCCAAATGACAGCAGCAACCCAAGTGTCCATCAGCTGATGAATGGGTAAATGAAATGTGATATATACATATAATGAAATATTATTCAGCCTTAGAATGAACAAAGTCCTTTTATATGCAACAACATGGATAAACCTTGATGAAACCATGTTTAGTGAAATGAGACACATGCAAGGATAAATGTTCTATAGTCTCATTGATTTGAACTGATTAGAATTAACAAACTCATAGAGTTAGAATCTAGAATATTCATTACCATAGTACAGGGTGGGGATAGGAAATGGGAATTTGAGGCTTAGGGTGTGTGCTGGTTTGAAAGGATGATGTGTCATAGAAATGCCATGTTTTAATCCTGATCCATCTTTCGGAGGCAGCTGCTTCTTTTAATCTCTGTTCAGTGCTGTAGGTTGGAAACTTGATTAGATTATCTCCACAGAGATGTGACATGGCCAATTGTGGGTACTAACCTTTGATTTAGAGGGAGATGTGACTCCACCCATTCCAGGTGGGTCTTGATTAGTTTACTGGAATCCTTTAAAAGAGGAAAAATTTTGGAGAAAGCTGAAGAGCCATGAGAACTGTGAGAGCCCATGTAGCCAGAAACATTTGGAGATGAGGAAGGAATATGCCTCTAGGGGGACTTCATGAAACAAGAAGCCCGGAGAGAAAGCTAGCAGATGCCGCCATGTTCACCATGTGCCTTTCCAGTTGAGAGAAACCCTGAACATCACTGGCCTTCTTGAACCAAGGTCTCTTTCCCTGGATACCTTAGATTGGACATTTCTATAGCCTTGCTTTAATTTGGACATTTTCACAGCTTTAGAACTGTAAACTTGCATCTTAATAAATTTCCCTTTTAAAAGCCATTCTGTTTCTGGTGTATTGTGTCCAGCAGCTAGCAAACTAGAACAGGGTATATAGTATTCCTATTTGGAATGATGGAAATGTTTTGGTAATGGATGGTGGTGATGGCAGCATGACATTGTGAACACAATTAGCAGCACTAAAATATATATATGAATATGGATTAAAAAGGGAAATGTTAGATTGTATATGTAGTAACAGAATAGAAATTTTTAAAACTATCTGTGCAACTACACTACACAAACAATGAACCTTAAGTTAAACCATGGATTTTAATTAATAATACAATTATAAGAATATGCTATCAACCTATCAACAATCATAACAAACATCCCACACCAATGCAAGTTGTTGGTGGTAGACTGGCATATAGGAATCCTGTATTTTATCCATGATTGTTCTGTAAATCCACAACTCCTCTAATAAGGAGAAAAAAAGGAAAAGGATGTATTTTTGCAAATGAAATCAAAATACATTTTAATGCATGCAGCATTTCTGGGGGACAAAGTAGCTGCTCTTTGGAAGTGAAGAAGTATGAATTAACTATGCTCACCCTGATTGGGCTAAAGCTTCAGATTCTGGATGTGGGATATTGCCTGAGTTAGAGGAAATTAAACGGGAGCATTCTGGCTGTTTCTCTGGGCTTGGGTGTTGGAACAGACTTTCTTCTTTTGAATTCCTCAGTTAGATCACGGATATACAAAAGGGGTGGGAATATGGGGAGAAAGGAATTGGTGGAAATATTTCTTTTGAGAAAGCTTTTTAATTATTCATCTCCCACCCACCTCTGGGTGAGATTCACTTTCTTCCAAATTGAATATGTTCAGTGCTCCAACAGCTTGCTCTGTCCTGTCCCCAGGATCTCCCACCAATGAAGAGACCACAGGGCAGCCTGCTCTGCAAGAGGTGAGGGCCCTATCTGTGCATGCTTGTGAGTGTCCCCCTCTTCAAGAACCCAGGGTTGTGCAAGAATTAGAGTCACAGTGGCTTTTGTGGGGATAAAAACAAATTGAGAAAAAAAGTGAATTTTCCTTGGTGCAAAAAGTGAAAGAGACACTCCTCCCTTTCCTGAAAGCATTTTCTTTAAACAACTTGTAAATTCTTTCTCTGCCTCTTTTTATGTGACTCTTCTAAAGACCTGTTCAAACCTATTGCCAGGTTTACAACCAGGAATGTTCTTCTCCAAGACCTGGGAGCCATCTCTTTGAAATGGAAACATAGAGGAAGATAGCACCTTTGCTCAGGACTCAGTGGGAGGACAGCAGCCTAACTTTTGGCACCTGGCTCCAAGTTGCAAATCTAACTTCTGTCCTTTTTCCTTTGGATAGAGGCAATTAACAAACAAAGATGACCGCTCCAATTACCAGGTGAATTTAGGATGAACTATGTGTGACATATGGTATAATTAGTCCTCTTCCTTGAATGCTAGTTAAGATTTATCTTGAGAATATTCATGAGATGGATTGCATTTGTCTAGGTCAGCTCTCTTTCTGCCTTTGCAATCTCTTTTGTGGTTTGCCTGTAATGCATCACCTTCTGGTTTAACACTTATTCAATAATAACATTGTTTTCTTTTCTCTTCTACCTTTGTGGGGAGGTTTTCTCTGCTGGGAGAAGAGTTCATTTTTTATTCTATTCCCCAGCACCATCCACAGTCCAGAGAGAGTCCACTTTATCCAGGGTGAGGACGAGGGAGTGGGAAAACTTAGACCTCTGTTTATTCCCCACAACTCCCAGTGAGGGCAAGGCTAAGCCAACCACAGCCAGCCCCAGAGGCTCCTCCACAGGCCATAGGGCAATGAGGTTTAGCTTTGATGGAGATGAAAGAGTTGATTGCAGGGCTCGGTATTTTCATTCCTTTATTTAAATAGTATTCTGTGATTAATAGACCTATTTATCTAAAAGATGAAAGCCTAAATTTTTCAAGGCTGGGTATATATATATATATATATATTTTAAATTTTGTTATTGTGTAGTATAACATATATACAAAGCAAAGAAATAAAAAAGCAATAGTTTTCAAAGCACTCTTCAAGAAGTAGTTACAGGACAGATCCCAGAGTTTGTAATGGGCTATCATACCATCCCCTCGGACTTTTCCTTCTCGCTGCTCCAGAATATAGGAAGCTAAAAGGCGTAACTTTTTTTATCACCACAATCGACTTTTTTTAGTTCTTTTTTAGGAAAAATGACATATATACAAAAAAGCAATAAATTTCAAAACACATCACCACAATTAGTTGTAGAACATATTTCAGAGTTTGACATGGGTTACAATTCCACAATTATAGGTTTTTACTTCTAGCTGCTCCAAGATATTGGAGACTAAAAGAGATATCAATTTAATGATTCGGCAATCATATTCATTTGTTAAATCCTATCTTCTCTGTATAACTTCACCATCACCTTTGATCCTTCTATCTCTCTCGTTAGGGGTGTTTGGGCTATGGCCATTCTAAATTTTTTATATTGAAAGGATCTGTCACTAATGTGAGTAAGGGAGATGGAACTATCTGATGTTCTGGAGGGACTGAGCCCTCTAGGTTTCAGGACTTATCTGTTCCAGGGACCCATCTGGAGGTTGTAGGTTTCTGGAAAGCTACACTAACTCCCTTGTGGAGTCTTACATATTGTCCTAGGTGTTCTTTAGGATTGGCTGGAATAGTTCTGGTTGGGGTTTGGCAGGTTGTAATAGGTAAAAATGTCTAACTGAAGCTTGTGTAAAAGCAACCTCCAGAGTAGCCTCTGATTCTATTTGAACTCTCTCTGCCACTGATACTTTATTAGTTACACTTCTTTTCCCCTTTTTGGTCAGGATGGAATTGTTGATCCCACGGTGTCAGGGAAGGATTCATCTCCCACGTCGCCAGAGAGACTTTCACCACTAGATGTCACGTCCTAGATGGGGGGAGAGCAATGATTTCACTTGTAGAGTTGTGTTTACAGGAGTGAGGTCACAGCTGTGTAGCATAAGAGGTCCTCCAGAAGTAACTCTTAGGCATATGTATAGGTAGGACAAGTTTCTCTGCTAACTACATAAGCTTCACAAGAGTAAGCCTCAAGATCAAGGCCTATTGTTTGTGTGTCCCTAACATCTGACACAGTATGAGGGGATTCCCTGATGATAAAGTTTAATAGTTCCATATTTTTTTCTCCCATCCCTCAAGGTATTTTGCCAATACTTTTGATTATCTGTTTAATATACTCTAGGATGTATCCAGGCATTACATTAAGCTAAACAGGATTAAAGGACTGCTTTCTTATTCTGGGATCCCTGGGTTTCAATTGTTCAAATGAGCCATACAGATAGACTGAATGAGATTATGTGCTACAGAAAATTCAGGTTCCAGACCAAATAAACCTTTTCTTCCTTTAGTCTCGAAGAATATGTGGGTGGAGGCTGGGTATTTTAAAAAGGGGTGTATGAGTACAAAAAGAGAAACACTGCCATTTCATTATTCCATAAATTTTATTTATTCCACTTGCCCATTCCACTTCAGAGAGAATCATCCAATAGACAAAATTAATGGAAAGCTTGGAGGCATTATAGAGACTGCTAGCAAAGTTACAATGCCTCCATCTATAATATTGACTAAGTTTTAAGAGAAATGTCTTTAAGTAAGATAAAAAAAAAAGACTCAAGCAGGTATTTTTTAATCTCAGGAAAAATTGCAAGCAGTGCCCTGCTGGCAATGGTGTCAGCTGAGCCTGTTCCAGGTTTGGGGGTCCTGCTACTAAATAATGTAGACAAATAAGAGGACCAGTAGGAATAAGTAGTAAAGTTTATTAAAGGGAAAGAGAGCGAGTACACATTAAAGAGGTTAATGCAGATGTGCCCAAGGTGGGGACACACACTGAATGAAAGGGGTTAGATTGCTTTATGGGAAGTTTAGTTGGTGGCAGATTGCCATAGTAACTTTTGAGCACCAGGTGTCATCTTTGTTCAGGTTTCCACAGTGACCTTTGGACACCAGGTGTCGTCTTTGTTCTAGGAGGAGACAGCTATCAGAATTTGGGGTTTGCTGTCATGTACCCAAGATTTGTATGTGGGCAGATGTTTAACAATCTTTATGACTTTCTGCTTTCTATCATTAGGAATTTGCTTTGGGTCCAGGATTTTATAAGTGTTTATGGTTTGATGAGATTTCAATGGTTTGGGGAGATTTGGGGGCTTTAGGGAAAATTTTCATCCCATGGAGTTTGCAGCACTGTATTAATTTTTCTGAAGCTGAATAGAAGGCCAGTGACCACAGCATTGATGCCCTATTCTATCCTGCTTCAAAATAAATGGACAAAATTTACAGACATTTGTAGCCCAAATGTCAGCTGGGACACCCATGGCTTGCAAATACTCCAGTTACAAAAGTATCACACACATACACACACACACATGCTAATTCCACAGCCCATGGAAGCCCCAGGCTTTCTCTCCAGGCTAGTCCTGGCCTTAACATGTGGGGCAAGTGACAGGACTCCCTATATCTGATGTCAGAGTTTGAAGAGAGCTTCTCACATCCCACCTCTACAAAAGCACTTCCTCATGACCTGCAAGGCCAGGTTTTAATTTAGAACTGAAACACAAAGGCACAGGGGAGAAGTGGCTACCAGCCTCTGCCCCCATTCTTCTATGCTCACCCAGCTCCTTGTGGCACTCTGAGGTGCTCTGATCACAAAAATTTGGGCCCTGCAGCCCATATACCCATCTGTACAGCCCTCAGGCCCAGGGGGTACAGATGCATGGACTCCCTGACCCCTAGTGGTCTCTTGCCCAGTCTGAGGGTGGGGCAGTGTGTTAGTTGGGGTTCTCTAGAGAAACAGAATCAATGGGGAACACTTGCAAGAATAAAATTTATAAGTGTCTCTCGTGACCATGGGAACACAGGGTCCAAAATCTGCAGGGAAGGCTGTGAAGGGGACGATTCTGATGGAAGGTCTGGATGAACTCCACAGGAGAGGCTTGCAGCCAAAGCAGGAAGAGAGCCTGAATCATCCTTAAAAGGCTTCCAGTGATTAGATTAAGCATCTCATTGCAGAAGACACTTCCCTTTGGCTGATTACAAATGGAATCAGCTGAGGATGCAGCTGAGATGATCATGATTTAATTCTATGAAATGTCCTCATCACAAAAGATAGATCAGAACTTGCCCAACCAGACAAACAGGTACCATCACTTGGCCAAGTTGACACATGAACCTGACCATGACTGTCCACTCCTTGTCAACTTGGCAGCTATACATACCACCTTAAACCATACCTAATTTCTAAATAAAAAACAATAAAACACACATTTTTTTCTTTCACCTAACAATACTCAACTGTCCTGCATATAACTGGAAGCACATTAAATCTCTCCAGAATAAGGTGCAAATCCTTGGGTAATATTCATTCTTAAACTTGATATCTTACAACTTAAATAGTATAACACAAACAAAACAGCATTACAGTCCTTGTTTCTGTATGTGATCATGTGATCGAAGTTCATATTTATCACTACCTTCTACCACTACACTTCCACGTTCCCTATACCCTCAGCAAGCACTTCAGCTGGCCATGGTTCTTTGCCTGGTGGGGTGACCCAAACCTTCATTCCTGAAGTTTCAGAGCCAGAGTCCTGTCTGCATTGGGTTGTTGCAGTTTTCCATTGATTTTAATCACAGAGCATGGTAGTACTAAAAGATGGATATAGGGGGTCTCCTATATTCCAAGAAAACTCTTCTTTACCTCTAATATGTAGTTACAGTCTTACTTCCCCCTGATAGTCAGGGTCAATCACCCAAAACAATAATGTAATCCCCTTCTTGGCTTGTTGATCCAGGGGCATGAGTAGCCCAAAGTGACCAGCTGGCAGTCTTAGATTCCAGTTCAATGGAATCATTGTTGTTTCTCCTGGTGGAAACACTCCCCCTTTTGGAACTAAAACCTGAAGACCAGCAGAGCTCAGGGTCGCAGGGACAGGAAGCAAAAATTTTCCTAGTGGATCACTAGGGGTAATAGTGAGTGGTGCCACTACCATTTCCACCCCTTGGTTCCTGAACCCATGGATCCTGGCTATGGGAGAAAGAGCACCACACAGCGATGCTGATTCAGAGTATATACAGCTTCCTGGAGAACATTACCCAAGTCTTTCAAGGTATTGCCACCAAGTTGGCACTGTAATTGAGTTTTCAAAAGGCCATTCCACCATTTTATCAATCCAGCTGCTTCTGGATGATGGGGAACATGGTAAGACCAGAGAATTCCATGAGCATGTGCCCATTCCTGCACTTCATTTGCTGTGAAGTGTGTTCCTTGATCAGAAGTAATGCTATGTGGAATACCATGATGATGGATAAGGCATTCTGTAAGCCCATGGATGGTAGTTTTGGCAGAAGCATTGTGTGCAGGGAAAGCAAAGCCATATCCAGGGTATGTGTCTATTCCAGTTAGGACAAATTGCTGCCCCTTGCATGAAGGAAGTGGTCCAATATAATCAGCCTGCCACCATGTAGCTCATGGATCACCTCGGGGAATAGTGGCATATCAGGGGCTGAGTGTGAGTCTCTGCTGCTGGCAGATTGCTGTAGACAAGTCAGCCTTGGTGAGTGGAAGTCCATGTTGCTGAGCCCAGGCATAACCTCCATCCCTACCACCATGACCACTTTGTTCATGAGCCCATTGGGCAATGACAGGAGTTGCTAGGGAAAGAGGCTGACTGATATTCACAGAATGGATCATCTTATCCACTTGATTTAAACCTTCCTCTGCTGAAGTCACCCTCTGTTGCGCATGAACAAATATGTTCATGTTTTTAGCCCACTCAGTAAGGTCTATCCACGTACTTCTTCCCCGGATCTCTTTGTCACCAATTTTCGAATTATGGTCTTTCCAAGTCCCTGACCATCCAGCCAAACAATTAGCAACAGCCCATGAGTCAGTACACAAATGCACCTCTGGCCAGTTCTCCTTCCAAGCAAAATGGATAACCAGGTGCACTGCTCGAAGTTCTGCCCACTGGGAGGATTTCCCCTCACCACTGTCCTTCAAGGACACCCCAGAAAGGGGTTGTAGAGCTGCAGCTCTCCACTTTTGGGTGGTACCTGAATATCGCGCTGAAGCAGCTGTAAACCAGACCTGAGTTTTCTCTTCCTCAGTCAGTTAACTGTAAGGAACTCCCCAAGAGGCCATAGCTTTGTTCTGGGAAAGAGAAGGTAATGTGGCAGGAGTGGGGACCATGGGCATTTGGGCCACTTCTTCATGTAACTTACTTGTGCCTTCAGGACCGACTCTGGCCCTATCCTATGTATACCATTTCCATTTTACAATAGAGTGCTGCTGCGCATGCCCAACTTTATGGCTTGGTGGGTCAGACAACACCTAGCCCATGATAGGCAACTCAGGTCTCATGGTAACTTGGTGGCCCATGGTTAAATGTTCAATCTCTACTAAGGCCCAGTAGCAGGCCAAAAGCTGTTTCTCAAAAGAAGAGTAGTTATCTGCAGCAAATGGTAAGGCTTTGCTCCAAAATCCTAAGGGTCTGAGTTGTGATGCTCCTACAGGGGCCTGCCAGAATATGTGTCTATTCCAGTTATAACAAATTGCTGCCCCTTCCATGAAGGAAGTGGTCCAATATAATCAACCTGCCACCATGTAGCTCGTGGGTCACCTTGGGGAATGGTGCCATATCAGGCTCCAAACAACATGTCTATTTGCCACTGACACTTCCAGCACCATTGGATCTGCTGGATCATGTGGCCCAAGTGGCAGAGCAACTTGTACAGCAGCCTGGACCTGTCTCAGAGCCTCCTCTTGTTCAGGTTCCCAATCAAAATTAGCAGCTTTTCTGGTCATTTGATAAATGGGCTGGAGTAGCACACCCAAATGAGGAATATGCTGTTGCCAAAATCCAAAGAGACCAACTAGGCATTGTGCCTCTTTTTTAGTTGTAGGAGGGGCCAGATGCAGCAACTTGCCCTTCACCTTAGAAAGGATATCTCGACATGCCCTGCACTACTAGACACCTAGAAATTTCACTGAAGTGGAAGGCCCCTGTATTTTTGTGGCTTTATCTCCCATCCTCTGGCATGCAAATGCCTTACCAGTAAGTCTAGAGTAATTGCTACTTCTTGCTCACTAGGTCCAATCAACATGATATCACCAATATAATGGACCAGTGTGATGTCTTGTGGGAGGGAAAAACAATCAAGGTCCCTACAGACAAGATTATGACATAGGGCTGGAGAGTTGATACACCCTGAGGTAAGACAGTGAAAGTATATTGCTGACTTTGCCAGCTGAAAACAAACTGTTTCTGGTGGTCGTTACTAATAGCTACTGAGAAAAAGCATTTGCTAGATCAATAGCTGCATATGAGGTACCAGAGGATGTATTGATTTGTTCAAGCAATGATACCACATCTGGAACAGCAGCTGCAATTGGAGTTACCACCTGGTTGAGCTTCGATAATCTACTGTCATCCTCCAAGACTTATCTGTTGTCTGCACAGGCCAAATAGGAGAGTTGAATGAGGATGCGGTAGGAATCACCACCCCTGCATCCTTCAAATCCTTAAGAGTGGCAGTAATCTCTGCAATCCCTCCAGGAATCTTGTATTGCTTCTGGTTTACTATTTTGCTAGGTAGGGGCAGTTCTGGTGGCTTCCACTTGGCCGTTCCCACCATAATAGCCCTCAAGGCATGAGTGAGAGAGCCAATGTGGGGATTCTGTCAGTTGCTCAGTATGTCTATACCAATTATACATTCTGGAACTAGGGAAATAACTGCAGAATGGGTCCAGGGACCCATGGGACCCACTGTGAGATGGACCTGAGGTAAAACTCCATTGATCACCTGGCTTCCATAAACCCCGACTCTGACTGGTGAACCAGAGTGTTGTTTCGGGTCCTCTGGAATTAATGTCTGAACCAGTGTCTAATAATCCCCCAAATATCTGATCATTTCCTTTTCCCCAATGTACAGTTACCCTGGTAAAAGGCCATCGATCTCCTTGGGGAAGGCTTGGAGGATGATTAACAGTTTAAATTTTTGCAGTGTAACAGGGTTCTCCCCCAAAGGGACCTGGCCTCCCCTTCATTCAAGGGGCTTTGGGTCTGTAAACTGTCTCAAGTCTGGAAATTGATTAAGGGGCCATGACTCTGTGTTTTTGTAAATCAAGTTAGACTTCTGTTCACTTGACCTAGAACTCTTTTGTTTATACAGCTCAAAAATAATTTAGTAGACTGCCCATCTATTGTATTTCTAGGTACTCCATGATTTTCTAGCCAATGCCACAAATCTCTGCGAGTCATATAATTTTGACTCCTGCTTTGAGTTTGCTGTCTATTATAATAGCCATGTCTGCCCTGTCTTTGGCGATTAAGTGCTGCCACCTGACCTGCCAACTCAGGATCCCGTCATCCCCATTGTGTTTAAGGATTCCAGCTCAGTGACAGCAGTTCCTAAAGTAATATCTGACCTACAGAGAAGTGCAACTACAGAGCTCTTCAGGGATGATGGTGCTAGTCTCACAAATTTATTTCTCACTGTTCTGGTAAAAGGTGCATCCTTCGGACATTCCTGGGGTGTAAGAGGAGGCTTTGCATATTAAATCCACTCTAACATTCCAATCTCTAAACCTCTGGATCCCCTCATCTACATTATACCAGGGCAGTTCTGGCATTTCAACCTCAGGTAATGTTGACCAACTTTGATCCATGTTTCAACCAGCCATCCAAACAAACTGTTAATACCTTTTCTAACCCCTCGAGCTATGACATTGAATTCAGAATCTCTGCTTAGTGGGCCCATATCAATAAATTCAGCCTGATTCAGCCTTATATTCCTCCCACCATTATCCCACACCCTTAAAATCCATTGCCACACATATTCCCCTGATTTCTCTCTATATAAATTGGAAAACTCATACAGTTCTTTTGGAGTATAACATACCTCCTCATGTGTGATACTTTTACCTCACCTTTAAGGGCCTATTGGGACTTTAGTCTAGTTATAGGTCTGGAAGAAATGAGGGGTAGTGGAGGTGGGTCATGAAAAGATTTAGAAATATCTTTCAAGCCATTTGTTTCAGGGCATTCATTTGCAGTTTTGAAACAGGATTAATCACTCTAGGGCTAATCCCTTCAGGAGGAGGTTGGGTGGCCAACTCCTCAAGGCAGGCTGGAGATGGGGCAGCTATGTCCTCAGGGCAGACTATTACAGGGTTATCTAGAGAAGACTCAGTATGACCCGGGGTTTCAACCTCACTCCCAACATCATTATCAATCCATATTTCCCCATCCCATTTTTCAAGGTACCACTTCTTTCTGATCAATGCCATCACTTTAATGGAGGACACCATTCAACATTAAGATTTCAGTTTACGTTGTAAAGTTGCTACTCTAACAGTAAGATTGTGAGTCTGATTTTCAGAGATCTCAAGTCTATGGCTACAGGAAATAAGGTTTTCTTTCAGGATACTCATAGAAACTTCTACATCTGTCAGATGGTGCTTAAGCGTCTCGTTCGAAGCCTTAAGCCCATCCCTTTCACTCATTAATGTAGCCAGTGTATCTAACAACAACCAGCCAACATCTCTATACCTCTTATTTCCACAAAACTCTATAAAGGTGTCAAAAACATTATACCCCAGAGCCTGGCTTTGTACAAGTGAAGTATTAGGAGAATTGAATGGTGATATTTTGACCATCTCTTTTGCCAACTCACTCCATGGATTGGGAGGGTCATCTTGATTATGGGAATCAGAGTCCTTAGTGCCTTTGAGTCCAGTCAGAGTAGAAAACCATTCATAAAAACACATTTTTAAGATTCTGTTTGTTAAGAACCACTCTTGGTACCAAGTTGTATTAGCTAGGGTTCTGTAGAGAAACAGAATCAACGGGGAACATTTGCAAATATAAAATTTATAAAAGTGTCTCACATGACAGTGAGAGCACAGAGTCCAAAGTCCGCAGGGCAGGCTGTGAAGCCGAAGTTTCTGATGGGGGTTCTGGTCGAACTCCACAGGAGAGGCTCGCCAGCCGAAGCAGGAAGAGAGTCTATCTCTTCTGAATCATCCTTAAAAGGCTTCCAGTGATTAGATTAAGCATCACTCATTGCAGAAGACACTTTCCTTTGGCTGATTACAAATGGAATCAGCTGAGGATGTAGCTGAGATGATCATAATTTAATTCTATGAAATGTCCTCATCACAACAGACAGGCCACTACTTGCCCAACCAGACAAACAGGTACCATCACTTGCCCAAGTTGACACATGAACCATGACAGTCAGCCGATTGACCACAACCCCCCAGAGAAGGGTCTTCTCCAGGCCACTTCCATCTCCCGGGCTCCCTGTCCTTGCACCCATCACATTGATACAGACATAGAATTTAACATTTCTTTGAATTCCCCAAACAAATTCATTTACTCAAACAAATTTGCAACCACTGGACACATACAAAACCAGGTCATGGCAGAGCAGGCAGAGGGGACGAGGGTATGGACATTTTTTAGCATGTCTGGTTGTAGAGTTTCAGGCCTTACAGGAAGACTCGCCCTGTGTCCATCTTGCTGATGTATGCCTCCTCCTCCTCTTCTCTTCCTTCCATGCCCAGAAGAAAATGAACTCCCTTTGCTCAGCCTCACAGAGAGCAGTTTGCACCCACTTCCTGGGAAGCCCTGGCTGGCTGAAGCCACTGCTCTCAAGGAAGCTGAGGGAAGTTGCTCCCCTCCCAGAAGCATTTCCCAAGGCAGTCTTCCAAGAAGGAAAGTATTTTCTCTGTTTACAAATGAGTTGCTTTTCAGATTACAAAGCCCAACTTCATCCTTATATTTAAAGCTCACAACAATCTTGAGAAAGAGCCATTCACTGAGGAATCACTTAACACAGGGGGTACAGGAAGGAAGGGCGATTTGTCCAAGACCATTGGCAGTGAGGATGATGCTTTGGGTCCACAGCTTGCTCTCTGCCTCCTTGTGTGTTTCACCTTCACTCCCTGATGCAAGAGCCTCAAATTGCCAATGGTTGCTGTTAAGGCTGGTTCCCCATCTTGGACTTCTTTAACCTCTTGCCTGCTTCATGCATATCCATTCCTTGCCAGACTTTCAAACTTCCAGGACATGTTCCTTGTTCCCACTCAGGCAAAGCAGAAACCAAATACAGCTCATTACTTTCCAAATTTACAATTACTCCCAGCCTGTGACAGGACTCACCCCTCCAATCCCAGCACCTCCCCTACTCCATCATGGCTGCCTTTCAACATCTACCTGCAGATACAGGATTACTCGTGGGAAACTCTTTTTTGTTTCAATGATTTGATCTCCCAACTGGATCATGCCTTCAACTTGGTATGAGTATAAAACCAGCTTATAGCAGCCCCTCCTCTTGGTTTTGGCAACCTGACATCTGGACTGGATAGGGTTGGCTCATGCAAACCTTTTATCAGTCCAATTATGCATGCACCTATTGAGCACTGAACACAAGTCCAAGAGAGAGTTGAGTTGCCACTGGCAGAGACCATATCCTCTGTAACTCACCATTCCCTTATTTCTTTTAAGAATAGAATCCTCGAAAACTTTAGTTCAGTAAAGGTCTGCCCAGTTTGAGGTGACATTTCCCAGCCCCACTACAACTAGTTCCCAAGACTAAGTTTTTGCCAAGGGGATGGGAGAGAGAATAATGTGTACAACTTTCAGGATTTCTCCTAAAACATAATTGACTGTGTGCCTTCTCTCTTTTCCCTTCCATGAACTAGAACAGGGCTCAGCAAACTTTTTCTGTGAAAGGTCAGATAGTAAATGTTTCAGGCTTTATGGGCCTTATGGTTTCTGTCATGACTACTCAACTCTGCCATTATAACATAAAGCAGCATAGACAATATGAAAATGAATAGTGAGTGGGGCTATATTCCAATAAAACTTGATTTGTGTTCACTGGAATTTGAATTTCATGTAATTTTCATGTGTTATGAAATATGACTCTTTTTAAAAAATTTTTTCCTACTATTTAAAAATGTAAAATCCATTGTTAGCTCCCAGGCCATTCAAAAACAGACATTGGGACAGATCTGGCCCTGGGGACTGTAGTTTGCTGACCCCTGAGCTACAGCACAATGTGGTTCTGGTGAGCCATGGACTTTCAAAAGGATAACCTCAGAACAGAACTCTGTATTAACCATCCTTCTCTTACCTGTTGTATGAGAAATAAACTTCTATCTTGCTTGAAACCTTACACTTTTAAGTATCTTTGTGCAGCAGCAGTAGCTTAGCCTATACACTAACTAATTCAGCATCCTAGGGGATATGCCGCATTTTTGACATGTGGAATGGAACTAAAGTTGAGTGTTTCCATATTTAAACAGACACTATAGCATTAGTCCAGTTGTCTACCCCATTTTTCATTCCACTAGTACTTGCATGATGCAGTTCTGGAGGCACTCACTCTGTTTTGACTCCATTTCAAATCCATCATAGTTCAAATTACTTCCTTTAAACACTGCAGCCTTTATCTTATATAACAACTAGAGCCTAAAAATCCCCATTTTTCCCGTCAGTATTTCTGAAAACAATGTTACAGAACAGAATACAGCAACATACCCATGTGCTGGAAAAGAGACCCCCCCCCGTTCCTCTAGGCAGAAGGGACCACCCCACTCTGGGGCTCTACAGCCCTCTGTGCCAGCAGGACCCCTGCCCCTCGCATCCTGTATGGGGGCTGATTATCTTTGTGCCCTCCTCCATTCCATGAGGCTATGAGTTCTGTTGCTGAAGGGGCCTTTCCTCCTATAACTCCAGGACCTGGAACTGGATGCATACCTTGCTAAGTTATTGAATGTATGAGCCCCAGACGCAAATGTGATGTTCATTTACCCACTGAACACAGTTTCACTCCAAGCACTGATTTATTTATTCATTTGATAAACATTTATTGAGTGCCTTATATGTGTCAGGCACTGTTCTAAACCGTGGACATATAGCAGTGAATCAAACAAAATCTTTGTGGTCATGGAGCTTATGTTATAGAATCGCTTTTTGCATTGGGGTAGGAAAATGTAGATGATGGTGCAGCAAAAGCCTAAGGTAGTCCCTGGCCTACTCATCCAGCCGATGGAGGGCTTCTTGGGTATACAGGACAATATGGGTAGCCTTGGTGTCTCCAAGAAGCTTCTGGTAAGACCACTGGACTCTGGTCCATCATCCCTCTAGCCTAAACACAGCTCTGGCTTCTCCACTGGAGAAGCAGCAGTTCCCCAGCCCAGATGTGCTGCTGCTACCAGTAAGGCTACTAGTACTTGCTGTCCACCAGTCATTCCACAACTACCAATGCATTAAATCTACACCATACTTCTGCATGCCAGGTGTTATAACACCCACTCTATGGACTAAGGTATTAGCAAGACCTGGGGAAGTGAAGGCTCTTGACCAAGGGCTTCAGGTGGTCATGAAGATCTCCTAGCACTAGGAGCCAACCAACCAATGGCCCATCTGTCTGTTTTGACAATCAATGGTCATTGACACTGAGCTCATTCCTGCAGTAGGGGGTGGGGGGGACGCTCCCCAACAGAGTGCCCGGAACACCAAGGAGCCCATTCTTAGGAGTCATGGGAGCCTTTCATGGAAAGATTTTGGCTCAAGGACTCTAGTACTTCTTTGCTGATCCTTCCTTGGCTACAGGCCGTCTAAGCTACTTCTGTCCAACCTACCTCCCTCTCCTTCCCTGGAGTCAGACTTACAGTCCTGATTCCCCTCCCTTTTTTCCTTTCACAGGGCATGACTGGACTAAAATCCTTGTTTGTTTAATCTGATAAATAGCAAACTCAAAAGTCAAAGCTCTTAACCCCTCCTTTCTCCTGCCTCTGCTCACCCCAATCTCTCTCTTCCTAAGTGTTGCCAAAACAGTGAGAATCTGGGCCTAGCCCACATTACATGATTGTACTTAAAGTCGCTCTACTGGTGGCATAATGAGCTTTTTCTGCTCTTATGCCCCTGCTTCTGACCAACTTCTAAACAGCTCAGAAACTGACTCGACACAAAATGTGGACAATGTTTGCTTAGCTTTTACTCGGTTGATAATAAATTATCAATGTATTAAAATCAGGTCAAAATATATTTGTGTACAAAATGACGTGCTGTGAAAAGCAGGAGCTGCAAAGATAACTAAGGCATGGTTAATGACTTCAAAAGATTAACAACTGCCTTACAAGTTTCTTATTTAATTATTATTAAATAGCAGGTCTTCAGCCAAACATAAAAATAAGACGGGTGTACTTGATGGAGAGTCAGGGCAGTGGGCAGAGGCCCAGACACATTTGTAGCTGAAACATATTGAGGTGGTGAGAACACTAAGAGTGAGGGGGATGCCTCAGCACTAAGAGTGGGATGCTTCAGCACTAAGAGGGGGATGCTCCAGCACTAAGGGGGGGCTGCTTCAGCACTAAGAGGGGATGCTTCAGCACTAAGGGG
>PVIY010042043.1:0-21218 GCA_004026745.1 Myrmecophaga tridactyla
CAGTTTAGAAGTAACCATTACAACTCAGAAATAGATGTGATGACTGTAGGAGTTTACAATCTAAGAGCTTGTACAATAAGTCTTCTCCTGAGAACTCATGCTTTCAAATTAAATTCTCAGAGTCTGCATGTTGTAGTCCATATAAGTGAGGCATTATAATATTTGTCTTTCATTTCTGGCATATTTCATTCAACATAATGTTCTCACGGTCCATTCACCTATTGTGTGCCTCACAACATCACTCCTTCTTGCAGCCACTTAGTATTCCATTGTATGTATGCACCATACTTCACCCTTCCATTCTTCAGTTGTTGTACCCTTAGGTCACCTCCAACACTTGTGAGTCATGAACACAGTCAGTGTAGACACTAGTGTGCGAATGTCCATTTGTGTCCCTGCTTTCAGTTCCTCCAAATATATACATAAAAATAAGGTTGCAAGATCATATGGAACCCTATACTTAGGCTCTTATGGAACCACCACACAGCCTTCTGAGGGGCTGCACCATTCTACTTCCCTGCCAACAGTGGATAGGTACATCTCTTTCTCTATGTTTTATCTAGCACTTCTATCTTTCTGCTTATTTTTATACAGTTCAACTCACACACTGTATAATCCATCATAAACAGACAATCAATGGTTTCAGGTATAATCACATAGTTATGCATTCACCAGTGCAATCTATACGAGGAAATTTCTATTTCTTCTGCAAAAAAGGGGAGAATAAAAGAAAAAGAAGAATAAAAAATTAAGTAAAATAAAATAAAAAGGATAACACACCACCTCCAAGAATTCCATACTCCTTCCTTATATCTCCCTCTTATTGACAGGTAGCATTGGTATATAGATAGCCCTTGTTACATTTACGTGAAACATATAAATATGTTACTGTCAACTATAGACTCTAGTTTGCATTGATTGTATTTTTTCCATATACCATCCCATTTCAGTACCTTGCAGTGTTGACATTCATGTGTTCTCCTCATGTAAAGACATTCCTATATTTGTGCATTTAAACACCATCGTTGACCACTCAAGTTTTTGTTAGGTTATACAGATCCAGTCATTATCTTCCATCTTTCCTTCTAGACATACATGCCCTTAGCCTTCCTCTTTCAACCTCACTCACACTTATCTTTGTTAAGCACACTTACAATATTGCACTACTATCTAAGCACACTTACAATGTTGTGCTACTATCAGATATTATTGTGCTATCCATTTCTGGATCTTTACAGTCAGTCTTGTTGAACATTCTGCACTGCTTCACCATCAAATGCCCAATCTCTACCCTCAGACCTGTGTCCTCAACTTCACCTCTCAAAGTTTCCTCATTAATGTTTGTTCATATGATAAGACCATAAAGTATTTGTCTTTTTGTTTCTGCTTAATTTCATGCAACATAATGTCCTCCACATTCATCCATGCTTTTACATGCTTCATGACTTTATTCTGTGTTACTGTGGCATAATATTCCATTGTGTGTATTTACCTTAGTTTGTTTACCCACTGGTCCATTGACAGATATTTGGGCTGTTTCCATCTCTTGGCTATTTTGAATAATGCTTCTATAAACATTGGTGTGCAAATATCCTTTATGTCCCTGCCTTCAGTTCCTCTGAATATATACCTAGCGATGGAATTGCTGAGTTATATGGCAATTATATATTTAGCTTCCTGAAGAACTGCCAATCTGCCTTCCAGAGTGGTTGTACAAGTCTACATTCCCAAAGACAATGAATGAGTGTGACTATTCCTCAACCTCCTTTCTAGCACATGCAGTTTTCTGTTTTTTTTTATAATGGCCACTCCCCAAAAGGGGGAAAAGAAATGTAACTAATAAGGTATCAGTGGTTGAGAGTTCAAATAGAGTCAAGATGCTACTCTGGAGCTCACTCTTATTCAAGCTTCAGTTAGATATTGCTACCTATCATATCTTGTCAAACTCCAACCAAAACCATTCCTGCCAATCCTAAAGAACACTTTTGGCAATATATAGATTCTACAAAGTTTCCATGCACTACAGTAACTTCCCAGAAACCAACAACCTCCAGATGGGTCTCTGGACCATAAAAGTCCTAAAATTCAGAGGGACAACCCTCTCCAGAACATCAACTAGTCCCATCACCCTATCCCATATTGTCAACAGTCCCTTCCAACATGAGAAATTTAAGATGAACATAGCCCAAATACTCCTAAAGAGCAGGAGAGAGATAAAAGCTGATGTTGGATTTATACAGAGAATGTAAGATTTAATAAATGAATGATTGCACAATCATTATATTGATAGTTCTTTTAGTCCCCAGTACTTAGAGCAGCTAGAAACAAACACCTAAAATTAACAAGTAAGTATCGAACAGATTTTATTAAAGTTTGGTATGGGTTAGAATTCCATGAATTTTCATTTTTTATTCTATCTGCTCCAAGACACTGGAGACCAAAAGAAATAACAATTTCTTAAAACCTCTTTTCTTGGTTATACTCCTACTTTTTTTTCCTTTTTGTGATAACATATATACAAAAAAGGAACAAATTTCAAAGTGCCTCAGACCACAAAAGATCCAGGAAGTAAAAATTGCTCTTTGTGGCTCATATGATGGAAAGCATCAAGAGGCAGGGGAATTTGAGCTGGTTGGAATGTAAACTGACTATGAATGTGTATTGATGCAATGGGGATGCTGACAAATAGAACCCTGTTAACAAGTATATGGGGAATGGAAGTGCTTGAATGGGGCACTACATTAGAGGAGCAATGTATTGGGCCAAAGACTTCTGATACTGATAAAATTGTTTAACCCTTTTCTTTAGGGCATATTGTGTGAGAAAATGGGGATGACTTCTAAGGAAGATGGGACCAGGAGAAGCGTTAGGTGTAGTTTTAGATGTCAGGCCTCTCTGAGCAATTACCAAGAGACAGGCACATTTCTCAGAACATGACATGCATGAAAGAGAGCCTCCCAGAAACTAAGTCTGCTTCTGCAGACCCAAATTTATTTTGTGCTCATCATGAGATACCATGCCAGTTGAACACAGACATTTCCTTCCAACAAACCAACAGATCCCTGCAAAGCAACACCAATTTGACCAGAAGCCAAAGCTGAGAATGATTTTCTTAAACAATGATATCTAGGTATGAGTTCTGTAAGTGTGGTCTCCAGAAAATGGATATGGGGCAGTACAGGAGAGAAGAATGGCATTTAATGTTTACAAAAGGAGAGGAGTTTCCCTAGGGCTGCCTTGACCTCCTTGTTCCTCAGTGAATAGATGAGTGGGTTTAGAGTGGGGCTCACAGCTGTGTACAGCACTCCAGCAAGTTTGCTTCTTTCAGGGTTATAACTAGAGGCTGGGCTGATGTAGGCACAGACCACAGCTGAGTAGAAGACAGAGACCACGATGAGGTGGGAGGAGCAGGTGGAGAAGGCCCTCTGCTTGCCCTTGGCTGAGCGGATACGTAGGATGCTGGCAATGATGAAGCCATAGGACACAAGGGTGAGCAGGAAGTTGGTGCATCCATAGAGGGCATCGGCCAAAAGGGTCATGACACTGATTATATAGGTGGGACTGCAGGAGAGCAGCAACAGTGGAGGGACCTCACAGAAGAAGTGAGTGATTACATTAGGACCACAGAAGGAAAGCCGTGCCATCAGAACAGTATAGATGGATGAGTTCAAGGCACAGAAGACCCAGACTCCCAAGGCCAGCACCAGGCAGAGCCACAGGCTCATCAGGGTCCCATAATGCAGTGGCCGGCAGATGGCCACATAACGGTCATAGGCCATGACTGTGAGCAACACCAGCTCAGAAGATCCAGACCAGACAAGGAAGAAGACCTGGGCCATGCAGCCCGGGAAGGAGATGGTGTTTTCCTTCCAGGCCAGGCCTGCTAGTGCCTTGGGAATCACAGAAGACGTGCACATGATGTCCATGGTGGCCAGGTTGAACAGGAAAAAATACATGGGACTGTGGAGACCAGAGCTGCAGGCGATGACAGTGATGATCAGAGTGTTTCCCACAAGAGTCCAGGTGTAAAGGAAGATCAAACAGCCAAGCAGAGGCAGCTGCAGTTGTGGGTGCTCTGAGAATCCCTGCAGCATGAACTCTGTCACTTGTGACTGGTTGGACTTCACCAGATGTCCAGGCATGACTCCAGGGCCACTCCACATGGTCATCACTGCTAACTCTTCCACTGGAAAGTCTGCAGAGGTGACACAATAAGTGTGTCAGGCTCATCTTTATTTTGTGTCTATTGTATAACCCATCCTGCTCTTGGAAAGGGAAAGAGTCATGTGGTTTAATGGTTGAATGCCCATTTATTTCTTCAAACAACATCAAACCAATGCTTTTCTGAAAACCACATATCCTTCATTGACTTTTAATTTCATTTTCCCCTTGAAATCCTTGCCATCTAAACTTGTGTTCTGGGCTCACCAGCCCTCACCCTAACCTTCCTCTTCAGTGAGGCCAAGGAGAACCAGACTTGCAGAGGACTGCCTGTTCCTCTCTCTCTCTCTCTCTCTCTCTCTCTCTACCTCATCCATGGCACTGCTATTTGCTGACATGGCCATTGGGACACGGCTTTTACCTCCTGCTCCCACAGCAGTCCCTTTAAATGGGTCATCTCTGGGCTTTTATGCATCAGTTGACACAACCATGGATCTCAGGCCCTTTTCTCAGTAGCTGCCCTTTTCACCCATTTTAAGGTGGGACTCTTCATGCCTCTCCTTCCTGTGCATGATTCCTCACTGCTGTCTTTGGGCATCTTTCTTCATTCTGTATTCTTTTGGTCCATCCTCCCACTCTGGTGGCTGGTTCTGCCCACAGTCTGACATTTGCAGACCTATCACTCCAGGTGATCTCCATCCCAAACTACAAACCTGTGATTCCCAAGCACTTCTGTGGTTTTCTGACTTAAGGAAGTGCAGACCTTTCAACTCAAACTCATCACCAGTGCTCCTTAATGTTTCCATCTTGTGTTTGTTCCAGTTATCTAACCCACTTGGCCCCTCAGCCATTCAAATCTCAGGGGTAGGCTTCTTGAGAGCAGAGCCTCTCTTCTTTGGCTCATTTCTCTATCTTTAGCTCCTGGCCATAATAGGCATTGAAGAGACGTTTGTTCATTCAGCAAATGACAGTGTTTTCCATCTTGCTTACCTCTCATCCAACCAGGTCTCCAAGGCCTGCAGATAAAATATCCTAAACATCTCTCAAATATCCCCAGATCTCATTCTTATCTATTAATTTAGTCTTGTGTTTTTGGCATCTCCTGGATGTCCCATTTCTTGTTCTGACACCCACCCCATATATTCTCCAGGGGGACCATCCTAAAGGAAACCCCAATACAGGTGTTCCCTTCTTCTCACTGATCAATGTCACCCCAAGCCTTCATCTAAGTTGAATCCTCCTGCTTGATGTGGAAGGTCTTCCTGAGAGGGCCCTGGTGCCTCTGGCAGGGTTTCTTCATGAGGAGACCTGTACTCAACTTTAAGTACTATCGGGTTATTTCTGACTGGGCCACTTGGGTCCAGAATGAATAAACAGAAAGAAACAATTCAGACTTCTCCTTACCCAGTGTAACAGAAATAGAAAAGCACTGTACCTTATCTCTACTTGGAAATCCTGCAGGTGCCAATCAGAAGGAAATTAATTCACAGCAAGAACCTTAGCCAAGGGAACTGTGGAAATGCTGAAATTTGTAAATGGGCCATGATTTCTGCTTTATCAGAAAACATGGGACATTATCCACCTAGATAGATGCTGCTCCTAAAATGGATAAATGTGATACATTTTAAAGTATTGAAATTTTTCCAAATTTTGCTGATGACAATAAATTTGAAATCAATGGCAATATTATAACTAGAGTAATGCTAGCTGTATGAAATTTAATGACAGATTTCGAAATAACACATACATCCAAGAAATACCAGGAAAGTTTAGAAAATATTTTGAGTTGAATGATCCAGAAATTACATCATATCATACTTTTTGGGAAACAGATATACAGTGATTGGTGAGAAATTTATAAACAAATTATATTACAATTAAATATATATTAGAGGTGTTAATATGTAAAGTCAGTACTCTAAGTTTCCAATGTAAGAAGCAACAAGTCAACCCAGTTGAATAGACAGAAATAAAAAGTAGAAAATTGTAAAGGTAAGAGCATGAATTAATGAAATAAAGTGAAAGTGCCAGAGAGTAAAACATATTTAAACACTGGTCATATGGATAGATATACAATTTGATAATAGCCTGGAAAGACTAATTAAGAAAATAAAGGAGGGAAAACAGTAATTACCATTAACAAGAATGACAGACAGAATTTATCTACAGATCATATACAGCTTATAATGGTAGTAAGGGAATGTTACAATAATGTTTAGGCCCCCAAATTTGAAAACAGGAAATGCATACATATTTTTGGAAAAGAAAACACAACTTAAAAATCCACCCAAAAGAAATAGAAAAGATAAAAATCATTTACAATGGTGTAATTCATTAAAATCCCTGTAAAAATAATCTTCACTTGGAGATCAATACTTGGGATTTTTAGCTTAAGATCTAATGAAGAAACATAAGCATTGCAGAAACACAGAAAACAATGGAGGGGAACCCCTTTCCAACTCCTTTTAGGAAACCAGCACAAATAAGCAAAACTCAAAAAGATATGCCTAGAAATGATTATATAAACTCAGACATCTAGTTAAAAATCTATGAGAAATTACAGAGAAATTAATAGTGGATATATCATTTCATGAATCGGAAGTCTGAATATTATATGTCAGTAGTATCTTAACTGATCTGTAGATTTAACCAAATCTCAAGCCTAATGCTAGGAAACATTTTTAAAAACAGAAATTGTAAAGCTGATTCTAAAATTGATATGGAATCCCAAAGAACCTGTAAAAGAGAAAACAGTTTTGCAGAGAACACATCTGGAGAGTTTATAGTACCTGGCCTCAGAACTGGAATGATGAATGCTACAATAATCTCAACAATTTCATTTTTGTTTAAGGATAGACAAATAAATCAATGAGACAGAATAAATGTTGAAAAATAGACCCATATATCTTAATCAAGTGATTTTTGTGATGATGTGTTAAAAAATTCTATGGCAAACCACTCTAACAACAAAAAAATTCAATGGTAAAGGAATGTCTTTTCAACATCATTTGTGGAAGAAGTGAGTAGTCATATGGCAAAAGTACAAACTTTGACTGCTGTGTCACTCTTCATAAATATTGACAATTGATTAGCTATAGCCTGATGAGAGAAGATGAAATTTTAAAGCTTCTTACAGCAAATATAAAAGAATATCTTTGTCATCAGGTGAGCAACATTTCAAGGGAAAATTTCTTAAACAGGGCACAAAAGATTCACTGATAAAACATCCTTTAGAAAAATTAAAACCTTCTCACCAACAGAAGCTATTAAAAATGAATAGGGAAGTCAAAGACTGGGAGGAATTATTCACAATATTTGTAAGTGACCAAAAATTCATATGCAGATTAGGTAACATCCTTACAACTGAAAAATACAAAGTCAAACTACTCAATACCAAGGGAATGAGTGATGAGATAGAATGCACACAAACCACAATTTGTCAATGGCCAACAAATGGATCTAAAAGTTGTTACAGCATTAATTATCAGGTGAGGACAAAAGAATTGCTAACCACAAATTCTGTATGTGGCAAAACTGCCTTTCAAAAATGAGGGAAGAATTTAGGCACCCTCAGATCAAGAAAATCTGGGGGAATTTGTCATTATCAGTGTGGCCTTACTAGAATTGCCAAAGAATTCCTGCAGGTTGAAAGCAAAGGACTATAGAAAATTGACTGAAGTCAAATGAAGAACTATAGATCTCAGTAAAGATAATGAAAAGGCATATATAAATGCCAGTACCATTATATGTTTATTTGCAACTCTAGTGTTTCCTTCTAAAGGATCTAAACAGAAATGCATAAAATGTGGTGATAAATGAATGGTTTTTGAGCTCATAATGATAAATATGTTATTTGAATCCAGAGCTACATAAAGTTGGAGGATAAAGGACATACTTTATGTATGCCCTTGAGATGTCAATTGATATTGAAGCCCTCAAGATTATTATAGATTTAGGATGTTACATTTAAGCTCCATGATAGCAAGAAAGAAAATATTAGAGGAAAAACTCCTAGAGACTGAAAGTAGAGTGGAGCCGTCTATGGGAGGAGGCAGGGGACATGCGGAGTTAATGCATAATGTAGGGTTTCTGTTTGTGGTGAAAGGAAAGTTATAGTAAACGGCAATGGGGAAGATACCACAATATTGTCAGTGTGATGAATCCCACTGCTCTGGAGGGGTTGGGATGTGAAGATTTACATTGTGTATGTGTCTGCAAAATTTTACAGAATACAAGACAGAGAAATTAAATAGATAATGAATATGCAATGCAATATGTGGCACAAATTCAGGAAACAATGGAGGGGAAACCATTTCCAACTCTACGAGAGGACCACCAATAGGTAAAAATCAAAAGGTATGTCAACAAAAGATAATCTGAACACCAACCTCTAATTAAAACTCCATGTGAAATTGTGAAGAGAAATTTAAGCATAAAACTGGAAGACTGAGTATTATTATGATGCCCACATCTCCTAGTTGATCTTGTAGATTTAACATAATTTCATTCCTAATGCCAGCAGAGATTTAAAAAAGAGAACTTGTGAAGCCTATTCTAAAATTGATATAGAATCACAAAGGACCTATAATAGAGAAAACAGTTTTGAAGAGGAATTTTATGTGAAGGGTTTACAGTGTCTCATCTCAGGATTACAATGATGAATGCTACAATAATCACAACAATTTCATTTTTGTTTAAGGATAGACAGATGAATCAATGAAACAGAATTAATTGTTGAAAAATAGACCCATACTTCCCAGTCAAGTGATTTTTGTGATGATATGTCAAAAATTCAATGGCTAAAGAATGTCTTTCAACAAATTATATAGGAGCAACTGAATAGGCACATGGAAAAAAGACAAACTTTGACAGCCACCTGATTATTTAGAAATATTGAAAATAGATTCACTATAGCCTGATGAGAAAAAGCAAAATTATAAAGTCTCTGAAAGCAAACATAAGAGAATATCTTTGCCATCTGGTAGGCAATATTTCTTAGCCAACATTTCTTAAATAGGGCACAAAACCACCAATAATAAAAGAGTCACTGATAAGCCAGTTCTCTTAAAAATTAAGAACATCTCCTTATCACTAGACACTATTCAAAATGAACTGGGGTGCATGGGTGGTTCAGTGGTAGAATGTTTGCTTTCCTTGCAGGAGACTTGGGTTCAATTCCTGGACCATGCTCCTAAAAAAAAAAAACAAAAGAATAGGGATTGTTTACCAGTGCCTGTCCATGCAAAAAAAAAAAAAGAATAGGACAGCCTCAGGCTGGGACGAATTACTTACATACTTTCTGTATAACTGAAAAGTATGGAGTAAATCTACTAAATACAAAATGCGTGAAAGACAAAATGGTGGGAACACAAACCAGAATTTGTGGATGTACACTATGTGCATCAAAAAGTTCTCAACAGGGCGGCTGCCGTGGCTCAGCAGGCAGAGCTCCGACCTGCCGTGCTGGAGGTCTGGAGTTCGATCCCTGGTGCCTCCTGCCCATATGCAAATTAAAAAAATAAATAAAAAAAGTTCTCAACAACTTTAATTATCAGGAAACTACAAAAATTGCCAACAACAAATTCCATATGTGTCAAAACTGTCTCTCAAAAATGAAGGAGGAGTTAAGACATCCTCAGATCAAGAAATCTGAGAGAATTTGTGGCCACTGTAGTAACCTTCTTAGAATCGCCAAGGGAACTTCTTCAGTTTGAAAGCAAAGGGCAACAGAAAATCGACTGAAGCCACATGAACAAATAAATAGCTCGATAAAGATAATGATATTGATATATATATATAAATGCCAGTTCCATCATATGTTGATTTATAGCTCTACATTTTTATTCCTAAAGGATCTAAAGACAAATGCATAAAATGGGGTTATAGATCAATTGTTTTGGACTCATAACAATTAATATTTATTTGAAATAAGAACTACATGGAGGTGAAGGATATAGAACATACTTTATATATGCTCTTGAGATGTTATGCTGGTATTGAAGCAATCAAGATGGTTATATTTAGGATTTTAAATTTAAGTTCCATGATAACAATAAGGAAAATGTCAGAGAATCAGCCCTAAAGACTGAAAGTAGAGTGCAGTCTGCCAGGGTGGGTGACAGGGGCCATGTGGAGTTAATGCATAATGTAGGGTTTCTGTTTGGGGTGAAGGGAAAGGTTATAGTCAAGAGGGTGGTGAAGGTACCGCAATATGGTCAGTGTGATGAACCCCACTGGTTTGGAGGGGTTGGGATGGGAAGATTTATGGTGTGCTATGTGTCTGCAAAATTTTAGAAGATGCAAGACAGAGAAATAAAGTAGATTATGAAAATGCAGTTCAACACATGATGCTGGAAGAGATGTAAGAATGGAGATAAAAAGGGCTTAAAAGGACATTATATAAGAAAAAATTGAAAGATAGTCTGTAAAGCTGTATATCAATATTAAATTTCATGAATGATAACTACACTTAAGGTGATTACATAAGTGAATACAATTTTTCATAAAGAAATGTACATGTATTCAAGGAGTACGGTGTGTGCAACCTGCTCTCTAATGTTCAGAAGATATATAGGTAGAGTGATAGATAAATGTAAAGATTATAGATAGAATTATGCATTAATGATGGTAAAATAAATTGGTGGATTTGGGTATTGGGGAAGTGGGGGGTATGTTGGAATTTGCATATATCCTAAAAGTTTCAAATTCTTTCAAAATAAAAAGTTAAAAAATATACATGGAATTTTACAATGCAGAGTCAACCTTAATGCAAACCATGGACTTTAGTTAAAATAATATATCAATATTGGTTTAGCAATTGTAACATATGTTCCACACTACACAGGATGCTATAATAGGGGAAACTACATGGTTGACTGGATGGATGGTGTCTGGGAATGCTCTGTACTTTTTGTGAAATTTCTCTGTAACCTACAGTTTATGAAAAAATGTGTATGAAAAAACCTATATAACACTGAAAACAATAAATCAATAATCATCAGATGCCTATGCACTGGACTGAGCAAAGACTACTGGTATACTTCTCTACAGTCTGGATACAAGGAAGTATTTTTATCTCTATTCTTCAGAGCCAGTAGCTGACTATCCACAGAGTGTAAATCATGTCCCTCTCCACCCCACACCATGGCAGAGGGGGCCTGGGACAACCCAAAGCTGTGGGGCTCCTTCCATGCATTGAGGATGCTGCTGCACTCCTTGTCCAACTTGGAAGACAGATGAGCTCTAACGTGTTCCTCTGGAGAAGACAGTAAGTGGTGGAGGCTGCAGCTCCTGTGAGAGGCCATTGGAGAGTCTAGGAATTTGACAGTGTTTCCATGACTGGCCTGGAGCAGCCCCACAAGGCAGCAAGTGAGGACAAGACCTCATAGAGGACAGCAGCACAGCTGTAAGAGCTGAGGGTCTAACAGGACCCAGGCTGCCTTTGGTCCATCACTGTGGCCTCAGTCTCCCCCTGGGCCCCTGGACATTGTGAGCCTTGATGCACGGTGGGTACACTGGGGGAATGGTCACCTGTCTATGGCCCTTGTATCATGTTCTTGCACCACCTTATTCTCTCTCTCAATATCTGACTTTGAAGGGTAAAGGGGAACAATATTTAGCTGACTTCATCTAAGTGTGAATCCACCATAGAAACAGACCTTATAGGACTGGATTAATATTTCCCTTTCATTATCTGAAGCCCTTTTTCTACTCTTGAATGTTGATCTGTAGACTTTGGGGTAAGAGGTTGGTGTCTGCAGCCATTTCACAAAGTTCTCTCTGGGGGCGGTAGCTGAGTGGGAGACCCTAAGTCTTCTCTAGTCATGGACATGGTTCTTAGATTCCTAAACTTTGTGTTACTGACAAGGCCTCTGAGAGAGTAAACAAGGTATTGAACAAAACATAAAATTATAGGAAAAAACTCAGACACAATGAAAAAAGGTTTGACATTATGTCTTTTATATAATAAAGCATGAAACCAAATGTTTTCCATGAAACTCTTATCTTTGGTTGTGTATTTTTCATCTAAACTTCAAATGGTAATTTATCCAGAACATGCTGCCTTAGAAAATTGTGTAAACCTCCATTTTTAGTCCCTAGAACTGTGATCAATTTCACTCTTACTGTGAAATAAGTATTTTACAATCTCCATATTTCAGCCTACAATCCAGAGGAAGGGGTGACAATGCTTCACTCACCTTTTCACCTTCCAGTGACCTTGGTGAACACTCTGGGAAAGTGGCTTCAATCCACAGTCGGTGCTGCAGGGACCATGAACACCTGCCCCTGTGAAGTGAGTCTCTAGCTCTCTTCCCTGTGTTTCTGGGCTGGGATTTAACTGGTCTTTAATTCAACCTCTGTTTTCCTGACACCTGGGTCAGGTGTTTGTTCTGGAGAGGCAGACTCTAAGGGAAATCTCTCAGGGACAATTAAGCTAGGCTCTATGGTTCATGATCAATGCTTTTTGTAAGAATTAGATGATGAGGAAGGAGTTAGGCAATTTGAACCTCAACTTCTAAGGGCAAGTGCAGCCCAGCACTGCAGCCAATTTCTCTAGTCTCACTTCCCTCAACATTTACCTTGAAAGCATCACCATTATATTTTCAGGTACTCCTGTGTAGAAGAATCCAGTAACATTTGAGCCAATTCAGTTAAGTCTATTCTTTCTTAACTTTGTATTCTGCCAATTATGCATATTATTAAAAGTACACACAACATTGCAGCATATTCCACGTGTGTTTTAATTTCTTTCATGCATTTTATTATTCTTCCTACATATAATCAATTCAAGTAATTGCTTCAATTTCCATTCAGTGCTCTTTTCACACTGAAGTTTTATTTTATTTTTTTATTTTTGAATTTTGAAACTCTATAGATCAAATTTGCAGTGTGTATCATGGCCAGATAGTTTTTTTGCATGGGCACGCACTGGGAATTGAACCCAGGTCTCCAGCATGCCAGGCAAGAACTCTGCCACGGAGCCACTGTTGCACTGCCCTGTCCTGGCTGGATTTTTATTCAAAGTGCATACCTGATTGCAGAACATTTATGCTTTGATCAAGGTGTGGATATTATTCACCCCTTCCCTTTTTAGTAAGGGCTCTAAATCAATTGTGTCATAGTATATTCAGTAGTAAAACCCAAGATTATAATTGGGATGATTATTCACACCCATGTAACTGGTACTTCAATCAAAACAGAGAACAGTTCTATCACCCCGCTGTGCATTTTGTGTCCTTTGTAGCTAATTTTGTGCCCTCCTTTGCTCTCTGCCCTTAAATTATTGATTTATTTCTAAAATCTTATATTAGTCTTACCTCTTTTGGGATTTCTTGTAAGTGGATTCATGCTATATATACCCCTTTAGTTCAGCTCTTTAAAAATCCAAAGTAATGCTGGTGTCATTTACCTATGTTTTTGCATGTGTTAGAAGTGTATGCATTTTTGTTGCTGAGTAGTGTTACATTGCATGGATAAGGCATGAGATAAAATATCCAGTTACTGGGGGACTGTCAGAAGATGGTAGAATAGGAAGATCCTTCTACCAGAACAACTACTAAACAGGCAGGAAGTGTCTGAAACCGCTATATTGAAGCTCCAGTGGCAGGAGCCCCTGCACAGCATCCAGGAAGGAGTGGAAGAGAGAGACTGATGACAGATGGCAAATGAGAGTAAATTGCTTTCTTTGCCTGGTGGTTGTTGGCACTTATCTGCCACTCTGATGGCATGCTGCAGTGGGGCACAGTCCCTGGGTAGATCCCTTGTGACAGAAAGGAACATAAATCCACTTCAGTAAGACTTGGATGGGCCACAAAAATCACTAATCATGGTTTATTTATTTATTTATTTATTTATTTATTGATTGATTGATTGATTGATTGATTTTTCTGCATGGACATGCCACCTGGAATCCAACCAGGGTCTCTGACATGGCAGGTGAGAACTCTGCCTGCTGAGCCCCCACCCTTGGAGGCCAGGCCCTGAGGTTAGTCATTGTTTCAACCTCCTCAGGAGAAGCCACAGTGGAAGGATTCAAAGACAGTATGCTTCCTCAGGGATATGGAGGATCATAGTTGAAGGGGTGTGTTTGCTAGACAGGCCAAGAAAGCTTGTCTTATGGAGCCATGTGTGAAGCTCCTGGCCCTCTTTCTGATCAGCTTCACTTGTAACCAATTTGTGCCCTCTTCATGGGTATTTGGCCATATTTCTGCTGGGAATTAGGGAATTTGAAAGTCCTTTCCTGCATGACCCTCTTCCTTGTAGGCAAAAGGAGATCAAGGCAATGAAAAGAGTGTGAGAAACTATAGTGACAGTCAATCTGGGGCAAAACTTGCTGTCTTCAAACATTTGGGAGAGGGTGGTCTTTCTACTAGGAAGTAGTGCTTAGTGGAACTTGAAACAACCAACATGCAAAAGTAAAACAAATGATACAAGTCCAGAAGAGATGGAATCTCCTGTATCCTGCCAATGCCATGTAGATATATTCCTGATAGGAGGGCTGAAGGCACAAGAAAATCTTTGTCTTATCACCAGTTGGTTACAAAATCAAGAGAATCATCCTGAAAGAGTTAAAATGTTTTATTAGGGGATATACAGTGTGCAGCAAAAGAGTACAAACCAAAACAAAAAGAATCATTAAATGATGGCTCATATCCAGGAAGAAGATAAAAATCTGGAAAACACTATCAGTGAAGACCATAACACATATACATTCCAAAGAGTTTATGAGAAAATTTTGACAGTGATCATGGAGAGGAAGGAAAGTATGGAGAAAGAAATAAAGGATATTAGGGAACAATGAATGAGCAATATCAGAATCTTAATAAAGTGATTGGAAATTTAAAAGTGAACCAAACAGAAATGCTAGAGTTGAAGACACATGTCCTCCAACCCCCATGACCTGTGCCCTGCACCTACACACTCTTGTATCTGCATCCCGGCCCCCTGGCCCCTCACCCTTGCTCATGGACACAACCATACCCTGCACTCTCTGTGCCCAAACTTTTGTCCCCTGTACCTCACATGTGACATCCACAACCCACATGCTTGATGCAGCCACCCACACATTGCACAGTGCATTAGTTAAGGTTCTCTAGAGGAACAGAATCAACAGAGAACACTCGCAAATATAAAATTTATAAAAGTGTCTCACTTGACCGCGAGAATGCAGAGTCCAAAATCCTCAGGGCAGGCTGTGAAGTCCAAAATCCAATGGAGGGTCTGGACGAAGTCCACAGGAGATGCTCGCCAGCCAAAGCAGGAATAGAGCCTCTCTCTTTTGAATCCTCCTTAAGAGGCTTCCCGTGATTAGGTTAAGCACCACTCATTGCAGAAGACACTCCACTTTGGCTGATTACAAATGGAATCAGCTGTGGATGCAGCTGACGTTATCATGATCTAATTCTATAAAATGTTCTCATTGCAAAAGACAGGCCAGCACCTGCCCAACCAGACACACAGGTGCCACCACTTGGCCAAGTTGACACATGAACCTGACCATGACACACAGGTACCAGGCTAAACACATCTTCACAGTCCCCCCATCAACCTCCTGCCATGCTCTACCTCTGTGTCCCCCATGCCACCCCCTGCTCCTATGTCCCAAGACCTGTCTGAGCTGAACCTCATCCCCACAGCTCCTGCACCACAACTTCACAAACTTGAGGACCCAGATCCCATATTTACAAGCACCAGCCTAGCACCCATGACCCATGCATATCCCTGTACTGCAATCCATTACTGCACTGCTGTGTCCCTCCCCATGCCCTGCATCCTGCTCCACGTTTAGCCCCCAAACACAAAGTGTTACACTACTGAAAGGTGGTCACTTTGTTGCATTGTTGTCTTTCCAAAAATTTTTTTGCTTCCCTTCTGCATAAATCTCAGTCACACTCCTGAGTGGGCATGGGTAGAGCCTCTAGCCTCTGCCCCTCCAGCTTCTGAGCAGCTGTTTTCTTATTGTCGTAGCAAGGCTTGAATAGGTGCATGTCAAAGAGGACTTACCCCAGATGGCCTTTACAGACAATCCCACAACCTATTTTCTGTCTTTTCCAGTATATGGGACCCAGTATGCTCTTCTATTAGAGCCAGAAGCCACCTCAGTATCTGAGTCATCATCTGACTAGTTACTGTAACAAGGGGATTGGCTGAGGTGGCAATTGAGGTAATACTGTGAGCATCAGAACTGTGACACTTAAATTCTTTCTTCAGTTTACTGATCTGCTTGCTTATTAATCTCATTTCCAGACAGAGTTTTCTGCTGGAATGCAAGTTTCTTCAGTTTCAATGTAGTCTTTAGACCAAGTCCTGCCCATGCATCAACCCCATGAATCCACTTAATTTTGTTGATCCTCCTGGCAGCTTCTTCCATCGTTTTCACAAACAAGACACAGGCATTGCAGCTATCTCCTGAGTGAGTCTCATGCAGCCCCAAACAGCTCTGGAAATTCTCTTTATAGTGTTTCCTGTCAGTGAATCAAGAACTGGAGTATTTAGCCCTGCAAATGCAGCAGCCCTCTATACTTCAGTACATCTTTGGCTTGTAAAAATGAAACATCATTTCTCCTGGACAATAGTCTTCCCAAAACAGCCATTCCATGTGCAATAATGTTCCTGAGGTGCAGAGTGCATGCACACTCCAGAGATTCCTTCCTTCTCAACTGCCTTGTCTAGAAAGATTGTCTCTTGCAGTTTTGCAATTGCTACCCTTGTCTGGAAAGGTGTAGACTCTGCTTTCCCTCTCCCACTTAGTCTTGTCAAGCTTCCCTTGTATGTGATGGGTTATTTTTCTCTTGCTGCTTTATGAATTCTCTCTCTGTCTTTGACATTAGTCAATCTGATTATTAAGTGTCTTGGAGTAGGTCTATTTTGATCTATTCTATTTGGCATATGTGTGTTTCTTGGTTCTGTAATGTTATGTTTTTCATGAGAATTGGGGAATGTATTAGTTAGGATTCTCTAGAGAAACAGAATCAACAGGAAATATTCTTAAATATAAAATTTATAAAAGTGTCTCACATGACTGTGGGAAAGTAGAGTCCAGAATTTGTAGGGCAGACTGTGAAGCTGATGATTCTGATGGAGGGTCTGGATGAACTCCACAGGGAGAGGCTCACCACCCAAAGCAGGAAGAGAGCCTGTTTCTTCTGAATGCTCTTGAAAAAGCTTCCAGTGATTAGATTAAGCATCACTCACTAAAGAAGACACTCCCCTTTGCTGAATACAAATGGAATCAGCTGTGGATGTAACTGACATGATCATGATCTAATTCTATGAAATGTCCTTATAGCAAAAGACGGGCTAGTCCAACCAAACAGGTACCACCACTTGGCCACGTTGACACATGAACATGACCATGACAGTTCACCGTTTGTCAACTTGGCAGCTACACTCATCACCTTAAACCATACCTAATTTCTAAATAGAAAACAATAAAAGACATTTTTTTCTCACCTAATGATACTCAACTGTTCTGCATAGAACCAGAAACACATTAAATCTCTCTAGAATAGGGTGGAAGTCGTTGGGTAATATTCATTTTCAAACTTGATATCTTACAACTTAAATAGTACAACATGAACAAAACAGCATTATAGTCCTCATTTCTGTAACTGATCACTTGGTCATAATGCATATTTGTCACTACCATCTTTCCACTATCCATTCCATGTTCCTTTTACCCTCAGCAAACACTTCAACTGGCCAAGGTTCTTTACCTAGTGGGGTGACCCAAACCTTCATTCCTGAAGTTTCAGAGCCATTGGTAGCCCTGCCTGGATTGGGTTGTTGCAGTTTTCCATTGATTTTAATCACAGGGCATGGAAGTATTAAAAGACACCCTAGGGGATCACCTATATTCCAGGAAAACTCTTCTTTACCTCCATTGTGCAGTTGCAGTCCTATTTCCCCCTGATAGTCAGGGTCAATCACCCCAGCCTATAATGTAACCCCTTTCTTGGATTGTTCATCCAGGGGCATGAGTAGCCCAACGTGGCAAGGTGGCAATCTTAGATTCTATTTCAATGGAATCATTGTTGTTTCTTCTGGTGGAAACACTCCCCCTTTTGGAAATAAAACCTGTAGAGCAGCAGAGCTCAGGGCCACAGGGACAGGAAGCAAAAATTTCCTTAGTGGATCACTAGGAGTAATAGTGAGTGGTACCACTCCCATTTCCACCCCTTGGTCCCTGGACTGTTGGATCCTGGCTATGGGAGAAACAGCACCATACAGTGGACGCTGATTCAGAGCATACACAGCTTCCTGGAGAACATTACCCCAGCCCTTCAAGGTACTGCCACCTAGTTGGCACTGTACTTGAGTTTTCAAGAGGCCATTCCACTGTTCTACCAATCCAGCTGCTTCTGGATGATGGGGACCATGCTAAGACCAGAGAATTCCATGAGCATGTGCCCACTCCCACACTTCATTTGCTGTGAAGTGTGTTCCATGATCAGAAGCAATGCTGTGTGGAATACCATATTGATAGATAAGGCATTCTGTAAGCTGAGGGATGGTAGTTTCGGCAGAAGCATTGCATGCAGGGAAAGCAAACCCATATCAAGAGTACATGTCTATTCCAGTTAGGACAAATCACTGCCCCTTCCATGAAGGGAGTGGTCCAATGTAATCAACCTGTCACCATGTAGCTGACTGGTCACCTCAGGGAGTGGTGCCATATCGTGGGCCGAGTGTGGGTCTCTGTTGCTGGCAGATTGAGCACTCAGCAGTGGCTGTAGCCAGGTCAGCCTTGGTGAGGGGAAGTCCATGTTGCTGAGCCCATGCATAACCTCCATCCCTACCACCATGACCACTTTGTTCATGAGCCCATTGGGCAATGACAAGAGTTGCTGGGGAAAGAGGTTGATTGGTATCCACAGAATGGGTCATCTTATCCACTTGATTATTAAAACCTTCCCTTGCTGAGTCATCCTCTGGTGCGCATTCACATGGGACACAAATATCTTCATGTTTTTAGCCCACTCAGAAAGGTCTATCCACATACATCTTCTGCGGACCTCTTTGTAACCAGTTTTCCAATTATGGTCTCTCCAAGTCCCTGACCATCCAGCCAAACCATTAGCAACAGCCCATGAGTCAGTATACAAACCCACCTCTGGCCAGTTCTCCCTCCAAGCAAAATGAACAACCAGGGGCACTGCTCAAAGTTCTGCCCACTTGGAGGATTTCCTCTCACCATTGCCCTTCAAGGTTACCCCAGAAAGGGGTTGTAGTGCTGCAGCTGTCCACTTTTGGGTGGTACCTGCATATCGTCCTGAATCATCTGTAAGCCAGGCCTGAGTTTTCTCTTCCTCAGTCAATTCACTGTAAGGAACTCCCCAAGAGGCCATAGCTCTGGTCTGGGAAAGAGAACGTAATGTGGCAGGAGTGGAGACCATGAGCATTTGGGCCACTTCTTCATGTAATTTACTTGTGCCTTCAGGACCTGCTCTGGCCCTATCTCATATATACCATTTCCATCTTAGAATAGAGTGCTGCTGCACAAGCCCAACTTTATGACTTGGTGGATCAGACAACACCCAGCTCATGATAGGCAACTCAGGTCTCATGGTAACTTGATGGCCCATGGTGAAGCGTTCAATCTCTACTAAGGTCCAGTAGCAGGCCAAAAGCTGTTTCTCAAAAGGAGAGTAGTTATCTGCAGCAGATGGTAAGGCTTTGCTCCAAAATCCTAATGGTCTGCATTGTGATTCTCCTATAGGGACCTGCCAAAGGCTCCAAACAGCATCTCTATTTGCCACTGACACTTCCAGCACCATTGGACCTGCTGGATCATGTGGTCCAAGTGGTAAAGCAGCTTGCACAGGAGCCTGGGCCTGTTGCAGAGCCTCTTCTTGTTCAGGTACCCACTCAAAATTACCCCCTTTTCTGGTCTCTTGATAAATCGGCTGGAGTAGCACACCCAAATGGGGAATATGTTGTTGCCAATATCCAAAGGGACCAACCAGCTGTTGTGCCTCTATTTTGGTTGTAGGAGGGGCCAGATGCAGCAGCTTACCCTTGACCTTAGAATGGATATCTCGACATGCCCCACACCACTGGACAGTTAGAAATTTCACTGAGGTGGAAGGCCCCTGTATTTTTGTTGGATTTATCTCCCATCCTCTGACACACAAATGCCTTACCAGTAAGTCTAGAGTAGTTGCTACCTCTTGCTCACTAGGTCCAATCAACATGATATCAATTTAATGGACCAGTGTGATGTCTTGTGGGAGGGAGAAACGATCAAGTTCCCTGTGAACAAGTTTATGACATAGGGCTGGAGAGTTGGTATACCCCTGAAGTAGAACAGTAAATGTATATTGCTGATCTTTCAAGCCAAAAGCAAACTGTTTCTGGTGGTCCTTACTAACAACTATTGAGAAAAAAGCATTTGCCAGATCAATAGCTGCAAACCAAGTACCAGAGATGTACTGATTTGCTCAAGCAATGATACCACATCTGGAATAGCACCTGCAATTGGAGTTACCACCTGGTTGAGCTTACAATAATCCACTGTCATCCTCCAAGGCCCATCTGTTTTCTGCACAGGCCAAATAGGAGAGTTGAATGGGGATGTGGTGGGAATCACCAACCCTGCATCCTTCAAGTCCTTAAGAGTGACTGTAATCTCTGCAGTTGCTCCAGGAATCCGGTATTGCTTCTGCTGTACTATTTTGCTAGGTAGGGGCTATTCTAGTGGCTTCCACTTAGCTTTTCCCACCATAATAACCCTCACTGCATGAGTTAGAGAGCCAATGTGAGGTTTGGCCAGTTGCTCAGTATGTCTATTCCAATTATGCATTCTGGGGAAATAACTACAGAATGGGTCCGGGGCCCCACTGGGCCCACTGTGAGATGGACCTGAGCTAAAACTCCATTGATCACCTGACCTCCATAAGCCCCCACTCTGACTGGTGGACCAGGGTGATGTTTTGGGTCCCCTGCAATTAATGTCACTTCTGAACCAGTGTCCAATAATCCCCAAAATATATGATCATTTCTTTTTCCCCAATGCACAGGTACTCTGGTCAAAGGCTGCCAGTCTTCTTGGGGAAGGC